>JAVGVS010002655.1:0-11029 GCA_032718565.1 Distichodus sexfasciatus
TTATTATTATTATTATTACACTGTATTTCAAATATTAAAACTCATTCAAACCACCAGTAACCTTTATCCACCAGGTTCCCCTGTCCAGGTGTTCAGTGTCTTGCCCTCCTGGTACTGCAAAGAATGTGTCAAATACTAAATGTTGCTATTCTTGCACTGTCTGCAATGAGGGTACCTTCACTACAAACTCAGGTAAGCATAAGCCATGCTTGCAGGCTGAGCTATTTTACTTCAGAATGTATTAAAATAACCTAATTTTCACACTAGATGAATCTACCTGCTATGACTGTCCTAATGGCACCTGGGCTCTGAGGGGCTGGAGGACGTGCAGGCCAAGGACTATGCAGTTCCTAAAGTGGAATGAGCCTTACCCAATAACTTTGATGGCGGCGGTAGTTGTAGGCGTGATTTCCATCTTTGCCTCCTTCATTATATTTTTTGAACACAGGTCTTCACCTGTCATAAAGCAATCAGATTTTCTAATGTCTTGTTTTATGAAACTGGGTCTTTTGCTTAGTTTTGGAAGTGTTATAGCCTTTATTGGGGAGCCAGACATCCATCTCTGCAGGACACAGCAGACCATGTATGGCCTTGGTTTTACATTGTGTGTGTGTTGTATTCTAATCAAGTCGTTTCGTACATTTCTGGCATTTCTAGTGTTTGACCCTGAAACACAGCACAGACTTAAAAAGATCTACAAGCCTTTTGCCATCTTAATCTTTTTCACTGCTTGTCAAGGACTCATTTGTGCATTCTGGTTGACTTTTGCATCACCTATGGTAGACCCGTCTCCACCACAGCCACAAAGCATGATTATCAATCTTATGTGTGTTGAGGGCTCTATAATTGGCTTTGCTGTGATGCATGCCTACATTGCCATTTTAGCAAGCATATGTTTCTGGTTGGCATTCAAAAGTCGTAAAGTGCCACATGATTACAATGAGACAGGGATAATCATCTTTAGCATGCTCATTCATTTACTTGTCTGGCTGTGCTTTATTCCCATCTACATCACCAAAAATGAACAGAGGCCCATTGTCCAAGCATCTGCCATCTTGGCATCCAACTATGGCATTATTTTTTGCCACTTTATTCCCAGATGTTACCTGGTCATCTGGGAAAAGGCGCAACATACATTGGAAGAGAATAGGAGAAGATTGTATGCATGGTTCCAGAATGAAAGGGTCAGGCCTTAAGAAGTGGTTAAAGATTTATGGAAATGGCATTGATTCTTAAAAATAAAGAACATACAGTATCTCACAAAAGTGAGTACACCCCTCACGTTTTTGTAAATATTTTATTATATCTTTTCATGGGACAACACTGAAGATATAACACTTTGATACAATGTAAAGTAGTCGGTGTACAGCTTGTATAACAGTGTAAATTTGTGGTGCCCTCAAAATAACTAAACACACAGCCATTCATGTCTAAACTGCTGGCAACAAAAGTGAGTACACCCCTAAGTGAAAATGACCAAATTGTGCCCAAAGTGTCAATATTTTGTAAGATACTGTATATATTTTATTTAATTAAGCTTGTTAAAGAGTGCAGATTATTATTTTGTGTTTTCTTATTTTTTTTACTTTCTGTGTAGATTCTTGTAAATTCTGTAGACTTTATGTAAAACAAATGAATAAATAAACAATTGTACGTGTTTTAAAATTATTTCTTTGTCTCGTTAGTAATTCTAATATTTAGGATCTTAGACTCTCTCTGGTGACAGACACATACTTAGACTCTGCTGAGCTATGGCATGGGGCCAGGGAAGACTTTAGTGGAGGAAAACAGCTTAAAACAAACAAGCTGATGTCATAAAGAGCAAAATGAACTATAACCCTTGTGGCAAAACACGTTTTGCTATTCATTGGTGTTCATTAAGGTAATCATTAAGGATTATATCCATTCTTTAAAAAAATACATATTGCACGATATTGTAGAAACTATTGAAAGAAAAAATAAACAATGTGGAATTCTTCCTCAGAGCAGTCTTGATGTTTGAGGGTGCACTTAAGAATACATTCAAAGTTCTAGAAATATTCTGGATTGACTGACCTTCATGTATTAAATACAGTAGACTGTAGCAATACCAACCATACCTCTGTACAACATAACTGATGGTTTCAGACACCTTAAAAAGGGATGAAATTCCAAAAGTCAACTGCTGACAAGACCCACCTGTTAACTGAAAACACTTCCAGGTGAATATTTACAAATCTAGTAGAGAGCATGCCAATAGCGTGCAAAGCTTACATCAAAGCAAAAGATGGCTACATTCTGGTTTGTTTAGAATTTTTTTACTTAATTTTATTTTTTTTACAGTTTACAGTTCACATATGCACAATTCCATATGTGTTCCTTCATCTACTCTAAAATAATGAAAATAAAGAAAAACCTTTGAATACTTGCGGTTGTGGGCAATGAGAAAAATAGCAAAACTGTGATTAATTTATAAGTTATGCACAAATTTTTGAAAGTTAAATCTAATGCTAGAGTTATGATAAAATGTTGAGTCTGTTCACCTGCTTTGCATCCATAGAGAAATGCACCCACATAAGTAACACATTTGGATGTAATGGATGCAATTCATGGTTAACTTTGATACAGCAAATGAAGTTTAGAAAATAATTATGTTGCCTTGTGGCAAACTGTACATCTTCATGTTTAGTCATGGTGTGTAAAGGATTTTGATATATATTTTTTAATCATCGCTTCATTGTTGGGAACTTTATAAATATAACTGTATGTGCAATAAATACATTTTAATTAATAGAAATGTGAAGAATGTAGAAAAAGAAATAGAAAAAAGGCAACCAATAGGGAACCTTATTCCCTTGATAAGCTTACACTCTTACGTGTGCACCTTATTCTTGTAATGTGACCATCTGTGTATGCTAAGAGTGTGGATATCCAATCTGTCTTATCCTCTCAACCATGTGGCTATTTGAAGAAGGAAGAGCAGAGCAGAGCAGAGAATGTGTTGATTCTTTTTATCAGTAAGCGTAAATGGATAATCAATGAAGAATGTCCAAGCTGAGATTTCAACAAAAAGAATAAGGAGGTCTTGGACATTTCTAAAATTACAATATCTTGGGAAGGGTGAAATGGACATGCACCTGGACATGGACTACTAAGTTGATGTTTTGTACTTAAGAACCTCTACAGCTTTGTCTGATTTCTGGACTTTATTCTTAGAAAAGAATCTGTCAAAATGGGATGCTCACCTTCCAAAGGACAACCTTTCTCTGGAGCCTCTGGTCACCAGAATAAAGCACTGCAGTTGGAATTACACGAAAGCGGCTGTGAATACCTTGCAAAAGGAACAAACCTTGAGAGCAAAACAGAATTAACTGGCGTTTCATCAGAGCAAATGTTTTTGGAAGACGAAAGTGCTCTTGAACCACTGGCAGGTAAAACAATGTCACTTGGAGATGTAGTAAGTAATATAACTGCAGTCAGCAAGGTTCAGAATGATGAACTACTGACACAAGAAGTTACAGAAAGAAAAGAAAGAAAACAAAAGAAAAATAAAGAAGGCAAAAAAAACAGACTGAGAAAGTCTGTTCATGCTCAGTCAAAGGTTGGCATCTCAGATACAATAGCTAAAGCTCAGCAGGCAGCTTATGCTTACATAAACCCCAATATTCCTAAATATGAGTCTCTTTTAGGCCTCTTAGACCAAGCAACACAAACTCAGTTGTCTTTACAACCAGTGGTGGCCTTGTTAGCATTGCGATATGAAGAGATCAACCAAGTCTTGGAAGAAATTACAGTAGAGGGAGAGCAGATGCTGGAAGATCTCAGAAGCCACATGGGCTGCCCAGTTTCACAGAGACATGCAGGTAACGCAGTTGAAGCAGACATCCGGCTGACCTCACCAGAGCCCCCTCCAGATCTGTTGCAACAGATGCTTCAGCAGTCTACCGAAAAATTTAGGTTAGTAGGAGACTCTGTTAAGGGCCTTGGGGATGCAGCCTTAGAAGAAGCAGCTGACTATTTTGCTTCTCTTTCTCGGCTCTTGGGAGAGAAACTAGTGGTGAAACGAGAAACAGCGTCACGCCTTAAACTGGTGCTGGCTCATGTGGAGACTGTTGCCCTGAGGAAGACCAATTCAGAGGACTCTGCCCTGCACAGTGAGGATAGTGGGATTGGGGTTGACAATGAGGGTCAAAGCGGTTCTGCACTACTTCGTCGCCACAGGGAAAGTTCTGGTTCAGGGACCAGTGCAGGTTCATCATCTGGCAGTGCTGAAAATATCTCCCCTGGCCAGTTCCTTCTTAATTGCACCGAAAAGAATAGACATGATGAGAATGAGGATGATGAAGATGATTATGACAATGATTATGATGATGATGGTGAAGGTGCCAATGGAGATGAAGAAGAGCCAAAAGTTGAGAAGGTGAAGGATATTGCTGCAATAGACAGAAAGATGTCTAATTGTGCTCAGGTAGACACAAGTCAGAATCCATTCCAGATTTGTCTGCAAAACAGAAGAATGTCTAATAGTAAATTGGACTGGACTGAGAAAAGTAGAATACGGCCTAAAACTGCAGACAGTCCCTTAGGATTGAGCCAAGAGAAACTCAGACCCTTTCATATCAGGGGCATAAGGCGATCACAATCTGTTGACTGTTTGCATAGAAAAGTGGAAGAAGGGAATGCAAGAGTCCTAGAGAATGACAAGAATGGGTCTAGCAAAAGTTTGCCTGGAGGATTTGATAACTTTTGTAATGCAAGATTGAGAAGACATTCAACAGAAGGACAGACTAAAACACGGTTCTACGGTCTTCAATATGGGAGCAAAGGACCATTTAAAGCTTCTTTGCAACCTAGCTTTCCTCCTGCATTTGCTCCTGCACCACCTGGCAGAAATGCAGTCAAAAGACTCATTGTTACTTTTAGCCAAGGGGCACGGAACAATTCCAACCAAAAGACCATTAAGGGTCCAATTAAGGCCAAAGGCCCAAATAAGTGTATTTTGCCCATGTTAGGTAACAAAATGGAAGGTATGTCCATCAATGGCAACAACAATAACAGTTGCCAATTGGACAAGAGATTTTCTGATAGACCTGACGATGTAGATGTAGACAGTCTACCACCCCCTCCTCCCGAAGTACTGATGGACAATTCTTTTGAGAGCAATGACGACCCCAATGTTGATGAGGAGAGCAATGAAACTCATATCCAGAGGTCTACCACACGGAGGCAGAGGTATGGTGTTGCGCAACGTCTACGAGCGTCACTGCAGACAGTGACAGTGCTCCCCAGTAGGGCCTTTACTCCACAGGGCTCTCTGAGTATCTCCTGCCCTGTCAAACAAGATGCTGTTGTTGGAGACTGTCCAGGGCAGGACTGTGAAAAGCAGTCTCAAAAAATAATTCATATGTGTCACCCCACTGATTCTCCTGCCATGAAGGGCCCAGGTGAACCGAGTTTGGTGACACTTTCATCTGTGAGATTGGAGACAGCTGTAAGAGGGGGAAGCAGGGAATCAGATGAAGGTGAAGCTGCAACCCCTTACCCTAACAGCCACCCACCAACTACTCCACCAGTCTCCAGGGCACGACTTCCACCCTCTTTTCCGTCAATGCGCCATAGAATTCCAAGCCCCCCAGCATTACCTTCCTCGCCAGCTTATCCTCTCAATGGACAGTGGGGAATATCTATGACAGCACCCTCTCCCAATGTCCAGAGATGGACAAGAGTAAACAGTGATGAAGAAAATGGTCAGTCATCTCAGACCTCAGTGTCATTTTATGACGCTCGCTCTGTATTCTGTCAAGAGACCCAGTCAACCTCAGTATCGCTAACACCTTCCTGTAGGTCAACACTACCAAGACCGTGGGGAGAACCATCTAGAGGAAGACTGCAGCCTAGCCGCCTACCCCAAAACTTCAAGAAAACTAGGCCTTCAGATCGTGTCTTCACGTTAACTGAGGAGCAGCAGTCATTTCCCAAATCCTCGCAGTCCAACAGGTGAGGCAATGAACCCATTACATGAATTTGTGACATTTAAACGTGTATGTGCCTCACTGCAAACGCTAATCATAAATGAGGGTGCTCTTTCACTGTCATAGGTTTAGACCTGTGAGAAAGGGCACAAGTGTACATTTCAACCAGTTCTTGACAGTTAGCTGATGAGTTGTTTTAGCTTCAGCTAAGAGGCACTGGAAAGTTTACAGATGGTGCACTGAATGTTGATATATAATTTACTTCCAATAAGCATACTGTAGACAATGTAGATATCATTATTCAAATTACATTTAATGAAAAGCATTTGGACCATCTGCTGCCGCTCAAACTGCAGATGGTTCTTGGTCTGTTTCTGATGGATTAGTCTGATTGTCCATTTGGGTGACCTAGTCTTTAATCTTTGCATGAAGTCACCGGGCTTATAAAATCTGTAAGGGTACACAAATAATACAGTTAAAACAATGCAAATGTTATGGGGATTTTTTGCTATGCAGACCCATTTTTCCAACAAAGGTGAATTCCATACATTCATGGAATTTCCTCTCACCTTAGAAAGTAATGGTTCAAGAATGACTTCCAGAAAATATGTGTTTAACAGTAACCCAGCATGACAACATAGTTTCAACTATGATTATCTGTAAACTAGATAGTTCCTTTAAAAAGCAAAGTACCAGCTTTATTGAAATAAAAATAAATCATGCTGAAACAAATCTTTGACAATGATTTGTCAAAGATTGGTATAGCACCATCTGGTCATTAGACACAGTTTGGTAATTTATCTTTAGCAGATCTCAGAAACTGTATTAAATGAGATCCAATAAATGTATCTATAGGTTACATTTGTTCACAGTTGAAAGCTTTAAAGATGTCCTGTGGTATCTTGTACCAAGGTGTTACCAGCAGGGTGACAGGACAAAACTTTTCATTTGTAGATTTAAAGAAAGGTTCTGAAGAAAAACTCTACTCATAGTGTCTTGTAAATGTTAATGATACATTTTGTACACTTTTGTAGGCATTTTGATTTCCTCAGTTGAACCACTGGCATGATGTACAGGTGTGTACAGGGTTTTAATTTTCCAATCCTTAATAAAACTGAGCCTCTGTAGATGAGATAAGGGTGACAGATCAGTATTGATTAACTGCAGTCTAACTGTAAGCCAAATTCTGGTCTGGACTTACTATGGTATGGCTTCTATACAATTTGTTCTAAAATTCAAAGCGTCATTAAATTTTTTTCTAAAATTCAATTCTAAATAGAGGGTGTGTAAGTTACAAGTTTCATTACGATGCAACAATATATTGATTCAGTGGGCAATAGTTCAATGTCTGCCAGTGTAACAAAGTGTACTACAGTACAGTTGGAATTTGACTCGATTTAGGAGCCAGCAAAATTAGTTAATATCAAATGCTGAGGGCGGCACGGTGGCGCAGCAGTTAGCACTGCCACCTCACATGGAGAAGGGCCACAGTGCCTTTCCAGGTGCATGCTTTCCGCATTTTTGTGTGGGTTTCCGCTGGGGTCACAGGTTTCCTCCCACAGTCCAAAGGCATGCAATATAGGTTAACTGGTGACTCTAAGTTGGCCCCATAAGGTGTGACTGAGAGTATGATTATGTGAGTGTGTGTGTCCTGCTGTGTGTTGGCACTTGCACAGGGTTGGTCCCTGCCCAGTTCAAAACATTAAAATAGTATCCAAATACCAAGAGGCAATAGAGAAAGGTAAAAGTTTCATTTGTGGCAGCATATTGGCCACATTCCTGTGTCTTGGTCATTCATGAACATAAGTAACACTGTCACACCAAAGTTTTTATTCCTATTAATGGTTCTGCAGTTAATGGGAAGATTTCTGTCTAAATTACCATCACAACTTGTTTACCTTGATTCTCTCACATAGAAATCAGATGCAGTATGTGAGAGAAATTCATAATAATACATAAACCGTCACTACTGTCCCTAAGCACAGTATAGTGTGGTGTGTTCACTATGACAAATAGTCAGTAACCTTCACTTTCATAATTTCGAGCAATGATAAGAACTTTGTTTTTGAACTGTTTTGTAAGTTTGAATGATTTTCTTTATTGTTGAAATTATCTTCCAAGTGGGGAAATCGTGGAAAAACAAGTTGCATGGCATTCTTTTAAAGTATAGTTCTGACTTCAGACAGCATCCTAGTTTAACAAAATCAAATGATATCTGTAAATATATGCATGACTCAAATAATATGTTTGTTCTAATATGATTTGATCATGAATTTAATACATTAGTTTTTTTTTACTTTACTTTAGCAATCAGTCTTTCTGTCGAGGGGAATTTATCATTTAGTTAATCATTACTTTAGTCTACCTTTTTGCATTCTGTATAGAAATAATTAAAATGTATACTTTACTTAACACTTTTATTTTTTCTTACACATATGTTATTCGTCTTTTATAAACATCATGCCTGACTGTTCTATCCATTAATCACTCTTAGAAAAATCATAGTGGATATAAAGAGAGGCCATAAAAAGTGTTAATTACATTTCTCCATTCACTCTAATACAAAGAGATATTATAAAGTAATATTAGACTACTTGCCATAACTTGAATAATGCTATGTGCCTACATATTGTATATCAACACTATATTAACATTTTACTGTATACATCTTGTTAAAAAAAATAGTAACAGACAGCATTAAATGGGGGGGTGCATTTTTGTTCTATGTGTAAACAAGGATTTTGTTTGTAGCTGGTTAACAAATTCTGTGAACTGGTGAAGTAAATGTTAGATGCAACTTCCCCCTTGTACCTAATCTAATCAGGAGAATTAACCCAGAAGAGGCTCAGTGTAATCCCAGATTAGAACCCATCTCTTAACTGGTCATGGGTAAGCAAATGCTCAGATTTCTGGCCTTATGTCCCTATATCGTACCATCATGCTGGACACCTGGAGGAAAGAAAATCTTGTGATTTAAGATTCAAAATTTTGTCACATACAATTTTTTATTTGACACATGGTGGTTGTCTAGTGGTTAGGATAATTGCCTCTGGACCAAGAGGTTGTAGGTTTGAATCCTACTTCCAGCAAGTTAACAACTGCTTAAGTAAGTTTAGTAAGTAAAATCTTATCATAACCAAAAACTAAAAGGTAAAAATAAAACTATATCGAAAAACATGTTCTTTAAAGATTCATACTATAGACAGTAACTGTACCTGTGTACAATATGGTAAGAAATGGTGTGAGCAATTGCATCATGTTAAAACAGGAAGCAGAGGAGGCATGTCCGAGTTACAAAGTCTTATGGCATGAGGATAGAAGCCCTCTTGAGGCTCAGATTCTGTACAGGAGGAGATGGCGATTTTAGTGTGTGTACCACTTTACTTACCAGTGATCCTCTTGTGATTTTTGTCTTACAGAGGAGAGCCACCCTCGCTAGCTGAAGTGGACCTCAATATGGAACAGGGGAATCCAACAAGCTGCCTCGTGACAGACCCTCACACCACAGAGGCTGTGCCGGGGTCAAAAGAGGTGGGGTCAGGAGAGATTACGGATAAACAGGACTAAGACGTTTCTCTTTTTACCTCTCTTCCCAGGGGGGAGCTAATTCAGAGCAAGTATGCCAGGAAGCATTTACAAAAGCAGACTCACTGGTGAAATGCCATCTGCAATGATTATATACTTTGTAAACTGATTGTTACAGTGTCTTTGCGTGACTTTTTCTTTTTCACTTTCTAGCAGCCTATTCATAGGTATTGTGATCATTAGTTTAACCAGTAGCAAACTAAATTTTTCAACAAGATGTTTTATGATCTGAAATATATTCATTGAATAGGATTGATTCATTGAAAAATTAGCAAATTTCTCCATTATTTTATTGTCAATGGTCAGTACATGTAGATTAGCATTACATTTGGATAGAGTTGCCTAAAAATCTGGCTACTTCCAGTGTTTCATAATGTAGAGTGTGTTTTACATAAATCAGTTAATGTGATACTTAATTCTTTGATATATTTTTTTCTTCTCTGAACACTGTGAAGGTGTTAATTTACTTTCATATTATCACTGTAAAATGTCGTTAATCTGTATAGGGATCAAATTAAGTCAATTAAAGAGTGTATATAAAGAATCATTTTGCACTTTAGGCCAAACAGAAGAGAATGATATCCTCCCACAGTTTAAAGATTGAATTTACCTCTAGCATCTGACCAGGTCATGCTACTGATACTATTAGTGAAGTGTACTTCACTGTCTCATTGTAAATGTACTGAAATGCATATTTTGTTCCTTTAACTGTGTTTTAATCCTGGTTATAAAATAAAAATACTTTTCATCCCAACTTGGTCCCATCTTTGGACTATTTTAGGGCAAGTGTGATAACATGAGTGTATTTTTTGCAGGTTGACCTGTGATAATTGGATTATTAGGGATTAGATTTAAAATGTCATTTACTCCTTTTTTTTGCTCTTTCCTTCAATGCAAAATGTGTGCTGTTTCCAGTCATCAACCTCCCGTTTCACAAAAAAAAGAAGAGAAAGTGAAAGAGTAAACATAAAAGTAAATTAAGGATTGAAGCCTTTCTTCTTCTTCTTCTTCTTCTTCTTCTTCTCATTATTATTATAATTATTTTTATTGTTATTATTACAAAACCTAATTACTTCATACTGAGACATATTTGTCACATTCAATAGTCTCCCCCCCACTCAAACCAATAAAAATATATTTAATGTCTTCTGTATCTGCTACACATGAAATTCTTTTGCATTATTAAACACATATCAAAGCCACAATGTACATTAATGAAAGGACTGTTAAAAAAAGACGAATTTTAGAGAAGTGATAATAGAATAAAATGACCTACAGCTCCATCTAGCAAATCATTTTTGTACAGCTCAATTCAGATAAATACTAAATATTCTTTTTGACACAGTTGAAATTCATTTGCTATAGTTATATTTCATTATAACAAGGTTCTAATTCCTTTGAAAGGTAAGAAATAGTGACATTTTCCTGGTTCTGCTTTTGCCTGTCACTCACCTGCCAAGTAATTTCACACTTAGGCTCAAACAGGAAAGAAT
>JAVGVS010002656.1:0-11027 GCA_032718565.1 Distichodus sexfasciatus
CACACTCACACTCAGTCTCTCTCTCTCTCTCTTTCTCTTTCTCTTTCTCTCTCTCTCTCTCTCTCTCTCTCACACACACTCACACTCAGTCTCTCTCTCTCTCACACACACACACACTCACACTCTCTAACTCTCTCTCACTCACTCCGTCGTGTGCGCGCTTCTCTCAAGTGCGCGATGCAGGCGTTGCTGTCTCGTGCGCATCGCTTGCTCTAGTTTCCAAGAACAACTTAATTTTGGGTGTTATTCTTGTCAGACCCTGATGTGTAACTGGTGCAAGTTTTATGAATGTAACAGCATCATGTGCAGAGTTAGAAGGGGGTACATTTCCTGGCAGGTGATCTGTTGCAAAAACCTCCCTTTATATTTGTTTGAGGTGGTTTAGTGCTGAGATATTATTTTAGGTTATCATATTTTAGATTTTACATCCAGGCATTTTTTTTTCAAGCGCCATTAGTGAGCAAAGGATTTTATTAGCGAGTGTTGTTCATAATAGACCTCTCTAGATTCAGTTTGTTTTCTCAAACAGTGACATTTTTAATGGCCCTAAACATGTGAAAGGCTTGATATCATATGTTTATGTAGCTATAACACAAAATGCTACTTCCTACCAGAATAGATACTTGAATTTTAGTCATGATTTCAGTAAGTACAGCATGGCCTTAAACAATAATCCATTACACTAGGCAGTTTGCGTGGAATGAAATAGCTAGTGGATTGTGCAATTATATTATATGTGTAAAATGTTTATTTCAAAGCTTTATGAAAAATACGACACATTTGGCCGTTTTTGTTCACTGTTCACGTTACTGTTTACAGGTTTGTGTAAGGTTTTTCATTTTTAAGAGTCATTTTGCCCTCATCTCGTTGGCGTTAACGGCGTGTAGGAACGGACTGAACGTTAATGGTCATGGTCAGTAGTTCGTATAAAGGCGGAAGTCATGAGATGCGCGCGCTCGCGTCGGGGGTGCTCCTCGTGGCAGGGTCCGATTTCGGCCATCACGGAGAGCGAGAGCCGCCATCAACATGCGCGAGACGCTCGGAACTTCCGGGACACTTGCGACGTCTGCTAACTTACCGAGCGCGAGCTCGCACATGGGCCGTGTCCTAGGCTGCTGCTACCGTACTCGGTAGTGTGGTAGGTAAAGGCGCTCTTATCGTACTTTTCTATGCGGTAGTATGCATCTCAGAAAATGGCCGGGGTTGTAGCTTATCGGCTCTCTACACACTAGGTAGTGCACATGCTGAATTGGACGCGCTCTGTTTGACTTGGTACACTACATAGGGCGGGAAGTCTTATGAAGTCATCGGTATTTGTAAGACGTATAAAGCGGCTTTAGCTCAAGGAATGATGACAATAGCAACAAATTAAACTTCAAATATAACTGCAAGCAGTGATTACGGGGGCCATGCAATTTGCAGCTTTATTAGTTTTTGACGAATCAAACTGGACAGACGTTGAAATATGACACGTTTCATCCTTTTATCTAGGGTGCTACGGTTCAAAACTTATTGGGCAAAACGCAAAATTGCTTATCATAGCGCCACCAACTGGCAGAGTGGTGCAACTTGTTTTTGGCCGAGTAGTGGGAGGGGTACCAGACCTACCTGCCAAATTTCAAAGCTGTAGGTCTTACAGATTTTTCTCCACAACGCGTTTTAAGGCAGCAAAAAACAGCACAATTACGATAGGGTACCACGCAGTGTTCCACTAAATGGGCCCCTAATTATGAACACAAACAAAAGCCAAACACAAAATAGCTAATTATGACTTTTTATTAAACCACAGATCCTCCAAAGAATGTCACAGTGTCCATCAGTCCCTCAAGTGAAATGGTGGAGTTTGGTTCAGTGACTCTGACCTGCAGCGGTGACGCAAATCCGCCTATAAAAAGCTACCAGTGGTTTAAAGGCACATTGTTACGTTCAAGTGGACAAAACCTTGTAATAACCAACATCAGTTCTGAAGACACTGGAACGTACAAGTGCAAGGTCATTAATAACCATGGACAACAATATTCCAATGGAGTATTCCTGAATGTTCTGTGTAAGTGACATATTATTATGCTTTCATGCTACGCCATATGCAGTGAATTGTGTTTCTTGAGTCTCATGCTCCATGGATAGCATCTACTATACAGTATCTATATTTTTCAATAAATATCTGGATCAAACAGTGACTTCTAAACAAGTCTCGACCATCATTTAACATAAATGCAAAAAGGTTTTGTAGGTTTGGAACATCTATTGGCCTGGCATTAAACCAAATATTTTCATAATGCATGCATTTAGTCCATAATAATCTTTGCAACGTGTTTTGAAAGTTCTCTGGCGTTCTCATTGGCTTTTGTGTGTTGATAGATCCTCCAAGAAATGTCTCAGTGTCCATCAGTCCTCCTGGTGAAATAGTGATGGGCGGTTCAGTGAATCTGACCTGCAGCAGTGATGCCAATCCACCTGTGCAGAATTACACCTGGTTTAAGGAAGGTGCAGCATCATCTGTAGGATCTGAACAGAGTTACATTATCACGGAAGAAGACAGAGGCTGGTATTACTGTGAAGCTTGGAATAAAATTGGGGGAAAGAAGGCTTTGGCAGTCTTGGTTCCCAACCAAGGTTTGTGACATTTTAACATGTATTAATCTGATAAGTTATCTAATTGTCATACTGCTGTTTTGCATGACTTATCTATTATTTTTCTTAGTTTCGTCCTCAGCACATTCTTACACATTCATTATCCTTGGAGCTACATTAGGCATTGGAACTTTGGTGATTTGTTTCGTGTTTGCTTGGAGGGTCAGACAAGCTAAAAGTAAACGTGAGGTAAGTGTTGTACAAACTGTTTTGGGTAGTGATGGGCTAATGAAGCATCATGAACCTTTTGCTGTAGCTTCTGATGGCGCTCATACACAGAAAGCTTCTAAATACAACACCTTGAGCCATTTTCTTAAAGTCAAGAATGCCATCTAGTGGGGCTAAACAATACATCAAATGTTTTAGAGAGCTTCTTCAGCCTATCACGACTGTTGATTTGTACCATTGAACATGTTCCCTGTTCCATTTTGAATTTGATTAATTAAACATAACCTACAAAATTGGAAAATCCAAACTAAAAATGCCTTGTTGAAGTGTGTGTACCAAACACATCAAGTGTAATTTAATGTAAAATGATACTATATTTTAAATGTTTTTTAAATGTCCCTTTTACATATTATAGTTTAAGAAAATAAAATCTTCCTCTTCTGTTTCTGTTAAAAGTCACTACAGCATCTGTTTCCTATATTTTTCCATTTTTCATATCTTCTTTCCCACCGACTGCCTGCTTGTCCTTTCTCTCCACATCCATACACTTTCTGTTAGGCTTTCTATTTTTCATCACCTGGCATCTCCATCCTCACCATCCTTCTTTCAACAAACGTAGCATCCTAAATTCAGTCCATATCATTATATCATCTGAAATGTCCTATGTCGACAGTGTACATGTATGAAGAAATTTGATCCCTGAATTCAAATCAGGTTTGTTGAATGTTACTGATTTGTCAGCTAATCTCAGATGAATTTATACTTCTAAAAGGTCGTTCTTCCTGCATCACCGACCCCGGCATCGGAAAACTGTGATGCAAAAGATTCTCTGCCTCTTGTAAGTATTTTTTTCCACTTTGTTTACTTTACGTTTCATTTACCTATTAAAATTCTTCCATTCACTACACCTTCTAATGATAATGTATGTTTTGTAACTGATTGCATTGGAACCATTTACCTTAAGGCTACATGGTTAAGACACTCCCTGTTTGACATCTAAGCATAACAGTTATATGAAGAAGATCTAAGTTGATTTTTCATATGATCTCCTCAGGCTCCTGTGGACTTTAACACAGTTCCAAACACCTATGTAACTGCTGATGACTCCTGCTTAACTCTTGATGACGAAGCCATGGTCTTCGACAGCTCATATATTGAATTTGATGCCACATGTGCACCTCCCAATGACACCCAGCACGTGTATGGTGTAAGTAACTTTTAAAGTTTTTTTTTTACAAAAAGTTAAACTTATAAAATTCAGCATGTTGGCAAGATCTGTCAAAATCATTCTCACTGCCAATTTTGCAGAACATTGACACTTGTTCGGCTGATGGCACCTACATGGTTAATGATAATGCTGAGGCTGTATATGAAAACGTAAGCCTTTTCATGCTCTGATTCTTCCTTTTTCTTAATTATATGTTGGAAATGTGTTTGAAAACTTTGAATACTAATACATATTTTTTACATTTGTTAAGCATCATATCCTCATAATAATAGAGAACTATGAGTCGATATAAAACCTTTGTTGTCTTTCTTCTCACCCCTTTTAGGTTGGTGGTGGAAAGAGGAATTTTGAGCTGGACCAGTAACAAACATATCTCTTCTTTCACTTTTATGAGTTTTACTTGAAAAGTTAAAACACAAAATAGAATGCCATTATCATTTCATTTTCATTTTTGCTAAATATAAATAATTCATACTTCAGAACTATTAATATTTTGTTCCATTTTGGCAGTTAGGAACCTCCTGTCAACTACACTGTGAGTCTGTACATTGGACTCTGGCAGATTTTTAGAATTCTTTTGTTGCATTCAGAATTACATTTTCAACAAAGTATTTAATATATAGCACACCTTAAACATGTAGCTATATGAAGAAAGCTTTTCCTTCTTGCAGCCACAGTTATTAGCAATATTTGAATCTCAACCTAACACTCAATATAAGGAACATGACGACACGTCAACTTGTGAGAAAGATTCAAAGATGCAGCTTTATTTTAATCCATTTACATGTCTTTATTCTGTTAATGCACTCTCAACCCTTAAAATAAAAAAAAGGAAAAAAATATATAAATGGTTATGTTGTCGATTTTTCCATTAAAATCATATCTATAAGCACCCACCTAACCTCAATCTGAATGTAAACCTGATCGTTTTAATTCATTATTATAATAATGTTTGATGTTAAATAATATGAGTCATGTGAGATGCCAAAAAAGGAAGCTTATTTCAGTAAAACTCCTCAAACCCTCGCAGTGTTCAGTCTAGAGCAGGCTTCCTTTTTTCTCTCGAAAAAGCTTCTTTATTCATTGTGTGTGAAAATCCTGCGGTAATCAGTTTCAGAAATACATACTTTCCGGTTCTCATGAAAACCTTAACTTGTATCTCGGACCATCTAGGGAGACCTGTATTCCTTTCCTTAACACTGTTCATGACTGTGATCTTTTAGAGGAAGACTGTACATATACAGCAGACTACAGTGTTTTCAAGTTTTTCTAGTCAAATCGTTAAGTGCCGCCGGTCTTCTGGGTCACATCACCTGTTCCTCATTTCACCACCCCACTACAAAAACTAGTGTTTTTCTTTGTTTTAGATGAAGTATCAGTATGTTTAAGTTCTGAAACCCTGTACTGTGCTCTGCGACAGAACAAAGGCTGAAAAATATGGAGAAAAATGTAGTAAAGTCAAATATTTTTTACAGTAAGATGCTGATTTTTGCTGCATGCAGTATTTATGGCATTGTACTGTAAATATCAAATACAGTAGATTTGCTATAAAAAATACAAGACGTCTGCCAACTCTGCTGCCAGTATTATACTGAGTTTTTTTGTTTTTTTTTTAACGGTGTAGTGTTTCCCCCACATGCCATCAGACTCTTCAGCACACTGCCTTGTTCCCTCCCCCTTATATATAAATAAATACAGTATTATATTTATCTTTGTCTGCTGACCCTAAGTCAAATGCAAGCATTTCATGACTTCCACATTGTCATGCTTGACGCAGTAGTTAGGCAATTTCCTGCTATTCCCCGAAGTTGAAGAAAATTCTGCCTAACTACACATTTTCTGTTCTAGCTCATCATTTACGTGTGCAGTATATTGCATTTGTGTATTCCATTTGACCTTTGTGAAAACTGATGTCACATCCTCTCCTCCTCATCCTCTCGTTCTCTTGTTCTAACTTCTCGTGTTCTACCTTGTTTTGTGTTTTCAACCTGCTTTGAATTTGTTTCTTCAGTGGACTGTCTCGACTGGATTCAAACTGCCCCTGTTTTACCTCTTACAAAATATCTTAGACTTCTGACAAACAGTTGCCGTTAACCTTGGGCAATGATGCCCCAAATCTGCTGCAAGGTCACGTCACATGCCAATTAGGTTTGTGGCAAACTTAGGTGGACTTTTAGCAAACATTGTGGAAAACTTATGCACCTGGCAAATTTGCCACCAAAACCTGCTGCAACATCTGGGGGATAAGGGATAACATTTTGCAAGACAAAATGTGAAAATAGATGCTGTTTTACCAACACTGCGTTTGGGTCCACAACTACATAAGTGTATATACTTTAGCCAAGACGAAAGGCTTAAATTGCATGAGTGCATGTACATTGACTGTATCTATGTTTATATAGAAATGGGATTTAGGGTTTAGTGTTAAAATCGGCAAAATGAACTCTTTGAATGTCACACCATACAGTACGCAAATACAGATTTGATCCGGGAGTCTAAAATATCTCGCTGGACTTTTAAGAGTCGGGAGTGTTACTGAGTTACAATAAACTCTGGTAGTCAAGTTTTTCTCACTACACAAAGCAGAAGTTGTGTTTTACCACAGTTGCACAATACTTTTGACACCGTTAGATGCCAAAGAGGGTATAACGTGGAATGGCTCAGGGGGAAAAGTGCCCAAAACTCGTCAGAATAATCACAAGCGTCTGTTTAGTACTAACAATTTGTGGCACTCACCGTAAATATCCGCTTTAAACTGTTATAAACAAGTGGAGCTGTTTGGAACTTTGTTGAAAAAAGGAAACGTCCAGAACAGTGGAAAGAAAGAAAAGGGAAAAGAGGAAGACAGTTATTTTAATTGTGTATTGCTTTTTGCCGTGTTTGGGGCCTGAGTGAAAGCTCTTTCTTTGGGGTAAGTCATTTTGTTAAGTGATGCATCTCAATCCTCTTGCATAATTTAAATTTGAAATAATATAATAAATGTTAATAATACATATGTTCCAGTCAGATGTTTTGCAAACCATAGGTTTTTACCTCTCTACGGATTTTTATTCTTGTTTAAGGACTGGAAAATTGATTAGTAAACAATTCTAAATTATAACTGAAACTTAGTTATGTAAAACAATTTTATATCATGCAAAGAGTCTGTAACAGTGCATATTTGACCTCCTTTTAAAACTGGTTTTATGGTGATCGCACACTTACAATTCTAGACCATGTTTTACATTTAAAGATCCAGTAAAGAGAAAATAATATCAGCTCAAAGTTCATCATACCAAAGAAACAGTTGTCACTATTCACCTCGTCAATTTTGAATATGAATGTTTCTACTTAAGTAAAATTGAGTCTCAAGGTGGTGAAAATAAGAGCGGTACTTTCTATGCTCGGATCTTGTAGGCGTGTCGGCTCAAAGAGCTGAAGCTCCGACCCTAGCCATCGACTGTAAAACACACACACACATGCACTGTTGAAAAAGATCACTCTAAAGTCGTGCAAGTAAAACGAAGTAAACCCTTGTTGTGCATTTGCAATATACGTTTGACCGGAAGGGAGGAAGACAGTGGCAGGGTAGTGAGCACAGTCTGAGCTAATACGTAATACAACACGGGGTAATGGCGGGGAAATATTTAAGCGGAAGGACAGTGGGGGAACAGCTAAAATGACAGAGGAACAGAGTAAAAAACAGAGAATTGATAGATTAGAGCAGATACTTTACTAACGTACTTTTTACCATGCATTACACCACCGCTATAATTCACATCTGAGCTAGCTCAAAGGATTAGCTGCGTGTTCTCATGCAATTATTTGGAGTTCTTTACAACAGGTTAAACATGCATATGCATGCCACATATTTTACACTTTATGACAACACAAAATAGGTAAACTTACTCTTCAACGGTTCAGCGGTAGCCGTTAAAATGTCATTAATAACATGGCATTTTCTTGTTGGCAGCTGGCAATGTATAGCATCTGTAAGGCCTTGTTCACACGGACGTCTGAACCAGGCGTTTTTCTGAACGCCGACCGGTTTTCTGCTCATTGGAGCAAATCAAAGCGTCCACACGGGCGTTCGGCCAGTTGCGCATTCGGGTGGCATCAAATAAACGCTGCATGCAACCTTTTCTTGGCGTCGAAATCCCGACGAACGCGAGGAAAACGACGCTATAGCGAACGCCAGTGAAACGCCAATCGAACGCAGCTACAAAACGCAGCAAAAACGCGTATGGCGTTCAGAGGGCGTTCATTTCGAACATCCGTGTGGATGAGGCCTAAGAGTCACACAAATTTAAAGTACAAACAAAATAGCAATTTAAATGCCATTTTAACGTCTCTATAAGCTTTCTGTTGCTCTTTGTCATTATAAATTGAGATCCACACTTACGTACACGTACACGCACACGTACAATTAATAGTACAAACAAAATCAAGGTAGAGCAGCTTGACTAACACAACAGAATTACTATGTGAGGGATTCAACTCTCAAAATATTATTGTAGCTTAAATATTTCAATATAAATGTAATGAAGTATGTGATGTGAACAGGTATAACGTGTCTGAAGATGTCACTCAGAATTACGATGGTTTTATTTCTGCTGATGACTGAAGGTGAGTAAACATTTTGATATTTCCTTTTGTGTTCCTGCTGTTAATTTTTCGCATTTGAAATATAGAACATTTCTGATATTAGGATACTAAAATATCATGTCCGGTTTCTGCTTTTTTTGAAGAAAAAATATCATTGGTAATCAATCAATGAAAACATTCCTCTTGCTTCACTGCCTTGCCCTTTTTGTTCCCATACTGTCTTTAATAAATAAAATCATTCAATAATTAAAATGTCACAATTATTAACAGCTGACAAATCTGTCTCAGGCAGCTTAGCATAGGAAACCTGAATAGATAGAATTAAGGTTAAAATACGACACAATATTAACAAATGAAGACGATTTCATTATCACTAAATTGACCATTCCTCCATTAATTAATTTTTAAAAAATCATCTTTCAGCAGTGTCTGCCCAGGAATGGAGTGTGAAATACAACCGACTTGATGTCTGTACATTAGAGGGTTTATCAGTGTACTTATTTGGCACTTATACAGTTCCATCGGGTCTTCAAGTATCAAAGATATATTGGTTAATAAACCCAATAAATGGTGTGGAGCCAACTGATCTGAGGACAGTATCATATTATTCAGACAGGGTCACATACTTTAACGACAGTAAAAACTTCTCTCTGAAATTAATAAATGTGACCAAACGAGATGAGGCCATGTACTGTTTCAGAATCATAACAGACACAGAAGAACAGAGATATTCTGGTTTCCCAGGAGTGCAGCTCAAAGTCACAGGTAAATAATCTACATTTATTTTTTACATATTTACACTATAAATTTAACTAAGAATTTAGATTCTACTTCTTTTCATAAGTGCATCTATTAATGTTCATATTCCATTAGGCCTCCATGTGGAAAGTCCAGTAAAAGTGAAGGAGGGAAATCCATCGCTTCTAAAATGTACAACGAGCTGCAGTTTGCCCAACAGTCCAGACTTCATCTGGTATAAAAATGGACGGCAAATTGCTCCGGATATCAAAGAGCGAGGCCGTCTGTCTCTAAATCCAACTGAACCAGACGACATGGGCAGTTATAGCTGTGCTGTCAGAGGATATGAACATCTCGCCTCGTCCGCGGTCTTTCTCAATGTCACATGTGAGTCCACGCTGAAAGCTAATGATAGTTGCGTGTCTCTGCGTGTTCTAAAAGTAATTTTGAAAGACTAGAAGCATTTACATCACATTTATGACTGGTGCACTACTTAAACTGTCAAAATGTAATGTAACATAATGTAATGTAAGTGTTCTATTCATGTTTAACAATAATAACAACATATGATTTTGAGTAGATCCAGTAGAGGTGATTTGTAAATGTGACCCTGACCACTGATAGCTTTATTATCTGTAAATGTGATAAATACACGATGCATAACTACTTTTGTGGGTTAAAGTTACAGTTTGCATATAGGACTAGATTAACTAGTTACAAAAGGCCTTACTATTAGGCAGTTAGTAGAGTAAGTGTTAGGGAGCTGGCCTCGTTATCAGAGGGTCATCAGTTCGAGTCCCAGACTGGTACCATTGCTCTGCTCCTCACTGTCAAAAAGCTGCCCACTGTGCTGTCCTGTAATTATCACAATGACAAATAATCACTCACTTTACTTCAAGTGCTACTACTATTACTACTAACATCATCAACAACAACAACAACACTAATAACAATAAAATAATCCAATTTTCAGATTCTCCAAAGAACGTCTCAGTGTCCATCAGTCCCTCTGGTGAAATAGAGGAAGGCAGTGCAGTGACTCTGACCTGCAGCAGCGATGCAAATCCACCCGTGGAGGTCTATGCCTGGTTTAAGAACCGAACGTCTGTAGGAAAGGGAGAAACATACAGCATCCCTGAGGTCAGCATTCAGGACAGTGGAGAGTACAAGTGCAAGACCAGTAATGCAGAAGGCGTTCAGTACTCTGCTGGTGTGGTTCTGAATGTGGTTGGTAAGGTTACAGTTAAAATGCATGTATAATTTAAACAACTAACTGATATGAATGTCGTAACGTGTGGATGTTTGTTTTGTATCCATCTTTCATTTAGAGAAGAGGAACAAACTGCTCTATATCATCTTTGTGATAATTGCCTGTGTCATGTTATTCACAGCTGTCGCCATTGTGCTGCTGTGGTAAGTTCTTATGTGTCTTGACAAGTTTAACTAACATTTACATTAACATTAATGTTTAATCTTTGGGCATGGTTGGCACTGGCGTTTGTTTCTGTTGTACTTGATTTTTGGAGTCAAATCCTACACAGATCTTAATATCACATAATAACCGTAATAACTGATATTGATTAGATCTGTGAATCGGAATCAACCTTTGATACACTTTGTCTTCCAAGATCTTTATAGCAGAACCAATATTAACTACACTTCAATAAACCACATT
>JAVGVS010002657.1:2500-11025 GCA_032718565.1 Distichodus sexfasciatus
CACACACACACACACACACACACACGGGAAGAAAGACAGCAGCCCACTAAAAGTATTATTTTTCACTTCACTGACTCTGTGGTGTAGACCTTTTGGCATTCAGTGAAGCGTGAAACCACAGCACTGCCTGCTGAGGTGTGTGTGTGTGTGTGTGTCTCTCCTGGAAGTGCTTACCCTGTAGTCAGCGCTGAGGAATAACTGCAATACATCATCACAAAGATGAGGTGCCAAACCACACACACACAGACACACAGACGCACACACACACACACACACTATCCTATATACTGTACACTAATCCACAAAGATGCTTAAATACGTTCACCTCTTCTCCTGTCACATTGAATTTGTGTTTGAATATTTGTTGAAATATGTGAAACTAAATTGAAACCTGCAGTAATTTCTACACTTCTATCTCCCTCCCTCCCTTCCGACCTCCCTCCCTCCTCGCTCCGCTCTCTTGTTTCCACAAGGAGGTTGAGCTGTTGACTTTTGACCACAATCGTTTGTACCGGGACTATAGCAGCTGTATTGTAGCTTTTCACAGTGCAGATTTAAGATCCTTGTAAAATAAATATATTGATAAATAGGGTATATCTAAAATATAAAAATCAAAAGAGAAATTAAAATAAGTTAAAGAAACCGTACAAAATCAGAAGATTAAAAATTTAGAGAAAATATATATAGAGGTCAAAATATGTGATGACGCAGCGCTCTAAATGATCCGGTCTTCAACACCCTGAGGATGAGGGTGATGTGATTATGGCGCTGATTGTTGACAACAACAGTAATGGTGATGATGTAGTTGACAGTGTTGGTGTAGGGTTCGGGACGATGTTTATGATGGTAATTTTGCAGATGATAATGGTGATGGTGGCGATGTTATGGGTGGTGAAGGTAGTGGTGTAGGTGATGTGAATGTTGCAGTGATGTTAGAGTGTTGTAAGTGATAGTAATTGTTATGGTGGTGGTGATTGGGATGATTTTGTTGATGGTAAATGTGATGATGACAATATTGGAGATGGTGAAGATGATGATAGTGTAGGTGATGACTGTTGTAGGTGATGGGGATGATTATGTTGATGGTAGTGTTGGTGATGATGCTGACAGATGGTGATGATGATGATGGTGGCAATATTGTACATGATGGTAATGGTTACAGTGTGGTAAGTGATGAACATTTTGATGAAGGCGATGGTTATAGTTGTGATTGTGGTCCCACCTGTGGTGATGTCAGTTTTTTTTAGGTGATAGTGATTAAGGTCTGGAGGTTGCCGAGTTCTCCTCAGCAGGCCCATTGCAGCCATCATTGTTACCATGGAAACGTCTCCACCTCACCGTCTTTTCAGCCAAGAGAAGGCCTTTTTCAAAGGAGAGTTTTTCGTGTGTGTGTGTGTCTTTTTTTTTACAAGGTAGTTATAATGTGTCACATGACACACCCTCCACCCAATTTGGTTATGTTCTCTCCCCCTCACTCTTTTCACGACTCCTAAATAATAACATCTAAGAGGCAAACATGAACATTTTTAGTGTGTATCAGTATGAGTCCACAGTTTCAGGCATCACACACACACACATACACACACTTGGCAGGCATTTCAGACACAGCCGTGGTGATTGCTTTGGTAATCACATGGTTGTTCTCAGCAGGATGTGTGTGTGTGTGTTCTCAGTGGACTGAGTGGTATAACAGTAAGTGGAGATCTTTCTGAAAGAGCAGAGATGGAACCCTGATGTCCTGCTGAAATCCTCAGCATCCCCCTTTCAGGTCTGTCCTCCTAATCATCCCCTATCTCTAAATGGTGAATTCTCTCCTGCATCTCCGGCACCTTAGCTACTGTGAGGTGAGTTGTACTGGTGCAGAACGGCTACTGGAGCATCATCCAGGTGGAGCTGACCACTGATGTTGGTTTAAATGGAGAAAGTGCATTGGACATCTAGAAAAGCAGAAGAGTAGGAGAGCTCTGTAACAGCTTATTTGAAAATGAGCAGTGTATAAACCAGACCCTCCAGGATTTCACGATGTTGCGATCGCAACTATTAATGCAAATGCAGCCAATCCCCAAGAATTTATCACTACCGTGCAATTTTGACCAATTACCGCAACTTTTCCACAATTTTTGACCAATCGTCGTCGATTCCCGCAAAAAGTTGAGCCATACGTCAGCGAACTCACTTCCTTGTTACGTTTAGAAGATGCAGGAAACGTGTGATAAAAACGCCTCACATTTACCTGTAAAAATAACTAACAATTAATGGTGAATAAAAATAATAGTGGTGTTGCTCTCTTCATTTTAATTAATTGTTAAAGGGAGCCAAAATCACATTTTTCCCACAATTTTGAGTTGCTCCCACAACTTTATTGCAACAAAACGGCTGGAAACACAGCAACTTTCATTGCAATTTTTTTAGAAAAGCTCCTGCAAAATCAGGCATTTTAGGACGGAACAATCTCAAAAATGGCCAGCGAAATCCTGGAGGGACTGATAAACTAGTCAAGAAATCACTAGGCGTGTATCGATACAGCAGTCTAATCAAAGTCAAAGTAAACTTTGTCATTTCTGCTATATACAAGCATATAGAGAGACGAGACGACATGGAATATGAACTTTGAACTAGAGATAGAAAAGGGGACTGTGCAATTTAGGTTAGATGCAGTAATCAGACTACAGTTATGATGCTGGAATTTTCATTTTGCTTTGAGTGTGCAAAAATCTGCTGCAGTTCAGTGGAAATTCTAAACAGACAATATATAAAAATAGAAGTATCTTTATAAAGTTAACTATGTGGGGGGTTTGATATTATGTGCAAATTGTCACAATAGCAGTCAAGTGATAACTACAATTAGTAATATGTACAAATAATGTTCAATAATATGTGCAGATATGTGACCCTCCACAGCAAAACCAGTCGCTTGTCGCAACGGAGGTTTCCGAGAAAAACGAGCGTTTATGTTGCATGGGGTAACATTTTGGATTTTTTGTTTTTAGTGTTTTGAAACAGTGGAAGGTCTATACTGTACTGTTGTGAATAAATTTGGCTGAAAAACTTACCCTTTCCATCCTAAAAACGTGACTTTCTTGAGATGAGGAATTCAATTCCAGCAGAATGTTAAAAGTTTCTGTTTTGACTGCTCTACTTCAATATTTACGGTAAATCCTCCGATTCATTCGATATAGGTATCGTTTTGAAGGTTGATTTATGCCCTTTCATGAAAACATAATAACTCAATTTTGAAAATTTGCGACAAGCGACTGGTTTTGCCGTGGAGGGTCACATATTGTACCAGCAGTCAAGTGGAGAGAACTACACTTACAATCCTATGTGACTCTGCACGGCAAAACCAGTCGCTTGTTGCAAATTTTCAAAATCGAGTTATGTTTTATGTCATGAAAGGGCACAAATCAACCTTCAGAACGATACCTATATGGAATGAATGGGACGACATATGACTGAGATATCAACATTCAAAGGAGTCGGGTTTCTCCTGTCACGCCAAGTGAGAAACGGAGAAATCTGCCTTTGAAGTTGACCATCGACGTAGCACTCACAGACGCTTGGTGCGGTCGCGGCTACGTTTGCATTTACGGTAGCCTACGCTGCATTCACAGCCACACGGATAGCCTACCTGCGTTAGGTTAACTGAACTTTATGCATTGAATGTTCGCAAGATCTGCAGCAGTTTAACATACAGTAAGTATACTGTACAATCTATAAAAATCTACAGCAGTACATTGATTCAGTGATCAGCAAACCCACAGCATCGATTCAAAATGAAAACATTTGATCAGACGTCATATTTAAACGTCTGGTTGAGCTCAGAAGTAAAAATGTCAAATTATATTTTGGTCGCTTTTTTGGATTCCATACGAACAGAAGTGATTGCACTAAACCAGCGTATGATATTGTCTCGTACTGATCGCTGACACCTGAATTGAAATGGTATCGCAACAACTTTTGTGATATCGGCCGACGTTGAAGCGATATTGAATTGATATTATACTGTGTCGTGGTGATTTTACACTCGTAAAACAGCTCCGACGGTTGATTGATGGTGGATCGGGGCGTGCAGGGTGAAAGCTCGTTCAAGAATTCTGTGAGGGAGTGTCGGGCCAATCTGATCACACTGAGGGCAGCCATCAAAGAGGCGAAATCTAAAAGAATATTGCAGCGTGAGTCTGCCGTTATGATGAGCGCGCTGTTAAAATTCTGCATCACACTGCCTGGCTTATTAAACACGGCAAGAGTCACAGGAGGTGGTGTGGGTTAAACACAGTCGGATAACTGCTAATCTCTCTCGCTCTCGTGTTGTATCTTGTCTCTTTTACGATTTTCTCTTCAGTTTTCACTGCATATTTAGCCTATTTCCTCCTCATCTAATGAAGCTGAGCTTATTCTTCAATACATCGGGGCAGTTGGTGACGTAACGGTGGGGTGTTCGCCCCATGATCAGGTCGCAGGTTCGAATCCAGGGCCGGTAAAGTTACCAATGAGGTACTCATGAGCAAGGTACCGTCCCCAAGCACTGTTCCCCGGGTGCTTGTTAGCTGCCCACTCCTCCTTCACGGATGGGTCAAATGCAGAGGTCACATTTGATTGTGGTGCACTGTCTGCTGCGCTGTGATGTGTTCACAATGACAAATAATCACTCACTTTCTCATTGGTTTTTTAGTGCAGTAGTCCTTTTAGAGAGGCATAAAAAAAGAGAGAGCAGCATGAATACTACAGATGGGTACCGAAACCCGGTACTGAACAGACCTGGGGCTACATTTTTTAAAGACCAGAGTATCGATAAGCTCTCTCTCTGTGGTGCGTAGTTATCCAAACAATAATTTCCCATAATTCGCGACAATGGCGGGAGCCCGTTAAATCCAAAAAGGCATGCTTTTTGCAGCTGGATCGGATCGAGGTCAGGCTGCTTTCACACCTTAAACCAACCGTACCAGAGTTGGTTTGGATCCGAACCGTGACCACCTCTTCAGCTGGGTCTCGGTACGCTGGTTTGGTCCGCACCTGAGTTCGATTGCTTGTATTCACACCTGCCCAAAAGGTCCGACACCAAGGGAGGAAACGAACTTGGGTTCGTTTTAAGCAAACTAAACAAGGCAGGTGTGAATACACCCTTAAATAAATTCACACAAGCTCACCGGAGACGAAGAAGTCGTTAGAAAGAATTAAAACTAACAAAAACGATTGTGCGTTTTTATTTTATTGTTATGACTTTAGTAATGATAGTATTGATTAATGATAGTAATGATTTTAGTATTGTGACTCCAATGCGAGAGGAGAAATTGTCAGCTTACTGGGTGGTCAGTTTGTTGAGTAATAAAAGTGATTTGTTAAATAAAGCCGTATTAATTATGTTGTTAATTTGATTTTGGTCTTCAGAAAGTACCGATAAGAATACCATTAAAGTACCCCCTTCGATAAGCAGATCCAATAAGAACAGTCGTATAGTAGAACCGTTAAAATCTTGACGATGCCCATCAATAATGGAGGTGTGGAGGAGATTGGAGTAGAGATGATCCTGAGATTAACAGAGGAGAGCAGGAGGAACCGTCGAGACTCTCAGAGATTGAGAATCTCACCATAAATCTGTGGTTTTTAAAAAGACAGAGAGTTCTGGTACTGGGAATGTGTGTATAGATAAGTTCTAGCTCTATAACAGTAGTGAAGAGGGGGTTGTGTGTTTTTACTCCCTTTCACAAAAACACACCTGTTGCATGACGAAATTTGTGAGTCATTTTTTGTCATTGTAAACACACCACAGCACCGCAACCAAATGCGACCTCTAAATTTGACCCACCCGTGAAGGAGCAGCGTGCAGTGCCCGAGGAGCAGCGCCTGGGGACGGTACCTTGCTCATGAGTACCTCAGCGGTGCCTTTACCAGGCTGGGATTTGAACCGGCAACCTTCCGATCTCTGTGTGTTGCTACAAACCAGACTGTCGGTGGAATTAAAGTCTCCGTCATGTCGCTGCGTTTTACAGCTCTCCCGCTTCCCCTCGTCTTTCACTGATGACGTGTGTGTGTGTGTGTGTGTGAGAGAGAGAGAGCGCACGAGCATAAAAGTAAATGGTGAAGTCTCTCATTAGAGCAAGTCTGCCTCTTAAGTTCCATCGACACCACACCATCTTCTCCCTCCCTCCCTCCCTCCCTCCCTCCCTCTCTTTCTTTTCTTTTCTTTTCATCTTTTTTCCTCTGTGATAAATTAAAGATGAATCTAATCTCCGTGACTTTGATCTGCCATTAAGAGAGCACCGGTAAAGAGTTTAGTTTGGCGTGTTGGGCACACGCCGCATTTCTTCGTCTCCCGGCTGACGTTTTATCCCCCCGCTCCGTCCACCTCCCCTCTTCAGGACAGAGCAGACCTGGTGGAGAAAGAAAAAAAAGAAGCGCTCCCTCGTTTTTCACTCGTTCTCTTCAGCGCTCCCCTGCTCACGACTGCCGCCTTTATCGCGCTTTGTTTTGGAGGGAGATTTATGAGCTGTTGGTTAATTGTCATCCAGCGCTCACGCATGCTAATGGCGCAGACGCTCGCTCCGCTGTAGGTACGACGACAGTGATGGAGATGATCAGATACTTACCTCTCTCTCTCTCTTCACCCTCACTCTCTTTTTCTGCCTTCATCTCTCCATCCCGCTCCCACTTTCTCTCACTCCTCCCTCCTGCCCTCCCTTCCTCTCCATCCCTCACTCCCATTTTCCCCTCCATCCCTCCCCTCTCTCCCAACGTTTCTCTCTCCATCTCTCCCTCTCTTTCGCTCCCCCTCTTCCTCCCTTCTTCCCTCTCTTGCACTCTTCCTCACTCCCTTCCTCCCTGCCAATCTCCCCCCTTTCTGTTTCTCGCCATCTCCTTTTGTCTTCATCTTTCCCTCACCTTCCCTCTTTCTCTTACTCCTCCCCTCCCTCCTTCCCTCACCCCCTCTCTCTCTCTCCCTCCCCCTTTGTGATCGCTCTTTTCCTCCTTCCCTCACTCCTTTCTCTCTCTACCTCTCCCTCCCTTACTCTTTCCCTCTGCCTCCCTCCCTCCCTCCCTCCCTCTCTCCTCTCTTACTTGTTCTCTCTCTCAAGCCTCTCTTCCTCCCTTCTCCTCTCTCCTTTCTCTCCCTGCATCTCCCTTCATCTTTCTCTCTCCCTCCTCCCTTCTCTCCTCTCCTCCTCTCCCTTTCTCCCTCTCCCTCCCTCCTTCCCTCCTATTCTCTCTCTCTCTCTCTCTCTCTCTCTCTCATTCTCTCACCACGCCGGATGAGAGAGACAGCTTTCCATTACTTGGGATGTCCACTGGGCCTCCAGATGATGGACAGAACGGACCCGGGGTGGAACATGGTGGCGGGGAGTGGACTGGTCTAGATGCAGCGACTGGGAAAAGACTGTACAATTTGTGCATAAATCTTCTTGGTGAAGATGAATTACACGGTAGAGCTGCTACTCCATGGAGACAGCACTTTAACACAGGGACGGAGGTTAAACCTGCATGGGGCCAATTGTATAAACGACCGTTGACAAGAAATGATCTGAGTTGGAGAATTTTGCGTGGAATTCTTGCGGTGGATGCTTTTGTTTCCATCCTAAATCCGTCCGCGTCTGATCAGTGTCCTTTTTCTTTGAGGAGAGAAACTATTTTTCACAGTTTTTTGTACTGCACGCGTCTTGGTAAGCTATTTAATGTGATGAGGATTTCGTTGGCAGGCTTGGATGAAGTGTTCACAGACCAAGGGTTTATTTTCGGGGTCAAACATGGTAAAGAAAAGCGGAAACGTGGTAGATTGATAAATGTCTTAATTGGTCAGGCTAAGTTGTCCGTTTACGTTATGCGACAGCGTCAGGTCAGTACCAGCAACTCCATGGACTGTGTGGAGCTTTTTAAATACGTAGTCGAGGCAAGGGTCAGGTTGGAGCACGGGTTTTATTCAGAGATGAATGGAATTGCCGTCTTTAAGGACATTTAGGACTTGAATGATGTTCTCTTCACCCTACACAATGACGTAGACTTGATTATTCACAACTCTCGCTGCGATGCATTCTGACTACCAGAGTGTTGAGTTGTAAATAAAGATGCTTCTCCCTCTCTCTCTCTCTCTTTGTCTCATTATCTCCCTCTCTCTCTCTCTCTCTCTCTCTCTTTCGCTGTCTCTCTTTGTCTCATTATCTCTCTCTCTCTCTCTCTTTCGCTGTCTCTCTTTGTCTCATTATCTCTCTCTCTCTCTCTCTCTCTCTCTCTCTCTCTTTGTCTCATTATCTCCCACACTCTCTCTCTCTCTCTCTCTCTTTCGCTCTCTCTCTTTGTCTCATTATCTCCCACTCTCTCTCTCGCTCTCTCTTTGTCTCATCTCCCACTCTCTCTCTCGCTCTCTCTTTGTCTCATTATCTCCCACTCTCTCTCTCGTGTGCTCTCTGTCTCTCTCGCTCTTTGTCTCATTATCTCCCACTCTCTCTCTCTCTCTTTTGCTCTCTCTCTTTGTCTCATTATCTCCCACTCTCTCTCTCTCTCTCTCCCACTCTCTCTCTCTTTGTCTCATTATC
>JAVGVS010002658.1:0-11025 GCA_032718565.1 Distichodus sexfasciatus
TTCAACTACAAAGCTACCCCATTCTAGAATCATTGTTTTCCAATTAGATTTATTCATCCTTTGTCAAAAGCATTCTGCATGTTACTTACTGTATATTATATATATTAAGTATAATTATTAGGGATGCACCGAACATTCGGCTAAAATTTTCGGCCGAAAATGGCTTGACTTGACTTTATGCACTTTGTGTTTTATAATAGAAGATATTTAATTTTAGAATATTTCACAAGTCAGTTAATTCTCTCTAGACTATTCAGGAGTGGGGCCGAGTCAAACATTTTATTAAGAATTTGATTTTATTTGATATTGTGCATTGTTGGAATGTTAGCATTCAGCGCTAAATATGCTATATTTGCATAGTTCAGTAATTAATGAATTCTTTGAAGCATGCCTCGACGTCAGTGAGGTAAGTACACACAGTCCCAGCCATAACAGCAATGGTACCAAAAATTGGCATAATAATTTATTTCGGTGTTTCGCTTTTCGGCCAAGTGTTTCCTCATTTTCGGCCAAAAAAAATTATTTCGGTGCATCCCTAATAATCATATTTTCCGCCAGTATTATGAGTGGGTTGTAGTGTGCAGAAGCGCTGCAGGTGACGCTTCGGGAGGGACTTTTATAGTGAAGTGTGTAGAACGGCCGTGAGCCGGAAGTGTGTGAGACGCGCCTCACCTGTCAGGGCGCTGAGATGTTTGGATGGAAGACGCGATTTTGGACCGAGCTCGCAGGTAAAAAAAAAATAACTAAATAAATCACCGGGCCGCTCGTCAGCGTTGATACCGGGCTCCTGCAGAGACATCCCGGTCCCTCATCTCCCTCTCTTCCTCTTCCTCACCGGGGCCGTGTGGCTGTGGCGCGCTGAACCGGGGGACGCGTCACGGTAGCCGCGTTAGCAGCGTTAGCATGTCTCAGAGACGAAGTGACGAGCAGACGCGTCCTCATCACCTCACTTCACCTCAAGCTCACATTTATCATATTTGTTTATTTAATATTCACATCTGCAGTGCTGTCTTGGCTTATTATTTCATAACTAACTGGACCGCGTTCATCTTCCTCATCGCATGTTTATGGCTAGTCAGATTTGGGGATGAGACGCCAATTAATATTACTGCTGTAAATTATACTGTTAATCAGCATTATACTCAGTAATCATATTTCCTGTAAATATTAAGGTTATGTCACGGTGTACTGTAGTACAGTTCTGTAATATACAGCTGTACAGTCAGGTTGTGTACTATACGGGTTGTTTACAGGTTGTACTGTAGTATACTACACCGCTTGTGAAGTATACAGGTTGAATACTATATGTGACCCTGCCTATGATAACCCAGCTAAAGTCATTTTTTGGCAACTCTCTGTCTTATACATAAAATAATTCTACATAATTTAAAGAACATTTGCTGAAAATTTCACCTTGACATCTTTACTACTGACCATGTCAAAGATTTGGCAAATTACAGGCTCAGAAAAACAGGTTTTTGAGAAGTTTCAATGTAAAAACACACATATTTGCAACACTGATGCATCTTTGAACCATAATGATCCTGACTGTGTGTCATATATCAAATTAAAGCTTGCGTTCTCCCATTTCAAGTGATATATGACACATTTATGGAAAGATTCTGATACTTTTGGAAAATGGGTCTATTTATTATGATATGCATGGCGAAAAAGCATACCAATTACACTGAAATGAATGGGGGAGTGGTGCCACAAACTTGATAATCGAAACACTTCTCAAACACAAATCATGTCACTTTCTGTAATCAGTAAAATCAGTAGATTTCATCGGCCTCTTGGGCATTTGTGTAACGTTCGGACTGCACTCTGGATAATATAAAACAAAGAACAAACACAGTCAGAACTCGCTCTACAATCTGAAATCTTCAAGATGTGAAATATTTTTTTAATGTGTCTTTTTTTTGAGAGAGAGATACCAAGCATAAAATGTCAACGAAATAGCCTGGTTAGATTGACAAAACGTTCATCTACCGAAAACAAAGCACTGTTTCTGATGGGTACACAGTGACGCAAAGCAACACACAGAGAAAGCAGCACCCGGCTAAAGTCGCAATTTTTCCACCTCTTCTTTACCTGACGTCTGCCGCGGATGCGCATTGATCTTAATGTCTGTACGCACTTTATAATGATAGAAAGGTAGTTCCTAAACCGAATGACACCCAAATCACCAGTTGTTTTTGCACAAAAAGTAATCCCAAAGACGTTAGAAAAGCAATGTTTACGAAGCCAACCTCCGGTATTTTCCGGTGGAAAATGGAAACGTAAGGTGAATAGAACCACGAATTTCGCTATTCATCCTCAAAACCTCAGCACATAATCTATCATTTACTGCAATACACTCTTATGGCATATTGTTGACATTTTTCTCGCTATGACTACTTTGACGCTCTTTATTTCATAGTTAGATTTGGCGATTTTAGCCGGGTTTTCACAGGCGGGGTCACATATAGGGTGTCACCTGTACACACTGCACTGTAGTCTGTTGTATTTCTACTATGTTAGTTGTATACTACATAGCTTGTGTTTAGTACAGATTGTCCTCCTCCTCACCTCCAGCGCACATTCATCACAGACAAATTAATTCGTGCAGGAGGATTTGTGTATAGTGCTATATGTGTTGTGTATCGTACAGATGTTACTATAGTGTGCCATAGGGATGCACAATACCATTTTTTTGAGGCCGAGGACGAGTACCGATTTTTATTTTTGGGTGCTCACTAGAGGTTAGAATAAATATAACGAGCCGATATTTAGCATTTTTTACGATATCGGCATCGGCCGATATCCGAGTTTAGTACGCCGATATTCAGGCGTCTCATTTGTAACTTGAAAACGTTGTTTTGTTTACAAATTATTGGTCAAGTTCAAATGTTATATATTTATTTCTTTTTTAGACATTTACAGTTTTATTTATGTTTATATTTATGTTTAGTCAGTGTTAAATAAGTGTTAAGTTGAGAAATTTCATCTATCCTTTGTTATTATTAGCGTGACATTTTACTACACAAACACAGGGGAAATGTCTAATTATTGGCCAAAAAATTATCGGCAGCATATGTCGGCCATCGGCTGACCCTGACTTCTAATTATCGGCATCGGCTTTAGAAAAACTGATATTGGTCGACCTCTAGTACTCACCGATACTGACTGCCGATACCTGTGTAGGTCTGTTATTAATAACAATGACAATAATTGTAGGATTTTTTTTAAGTTTTATATTTTTACCAATATCAAGTAGTCTAAACTCAAAAAAACACTTTCAAAAACCAGAATATAAATTAAAGTACTCTTGAGCCTTATGTCATTTAAAAAAATAAATGATACTAATTTTTATCCATTTATTCTATATGTATCAAAACAAAAAAAGCAACAATTAAATTAAATATTAAAATATTAGCCTGCTTTGCTGCTGTCATTATCATTTATTTTAAAGTGCCTCCAGACGGCTGACATTTTTATCTCCGCACAGTTTACAGTTTATTTGGCAAGTGTTGTGGCATTTACACTGCCTCTGCGTGGCGATGATACCGATATCGGGATCGGTGCAACCCTAGTATGCCATAATATAGCACATTGTACAGTAAATAACTCGTGTAGTGTACAGATTGTTCTAGTGTATTATGTAAACATGGTACGATTGCACTTTTTTTATGTATGATACCGTACCGATATTGTAAATTTGGATATCTGCCGATACGATACATATCCGAAACCGTCTCCGAGTCTTTTTTTTTTTAATGCTTTAAAAAAAATGTCTGAATGAATGACTAAAGGGTGGTCCGTTTCAGCCTTCAAAGTGAACTCAGATCAGTTAGTTAGCATTTTTTACGTATATGTGAACACCCCAAACGGAACTCGGACCCCTCTGAAACGAACCGAACTGAGACCACGTCGGGAGGCGGTCTCAGTCCGGTTCACTTTAAGTCCGCGGCACAGTTCGTTTCACTCGCGCCTTATGAACACAAAGCGCTCCCGGTTCGCTTCGACAGTTTTCGTTTGAAGTGAAAACTACCCAGAATGCAAAGCAGTAAAGGTCTGAGAGCTCCATAAGAATGAAGTATGAACAGAAAAGGGACTGAGGCCCCGTCTGAGCTGAAGTGGAGCAGAAAGAGAACCGAGTCCCCTTTCAAACGAACTCGCAGTGTGAACATAAAAAGAACCGAGTTCCCTTTCTGTTGGTCCACTTTTTGGACACAATCACACTCATATACACACCTCACTGGGTCAATTTAGAGTCACCAGTTAACCGACATTGCATGCTTTTGGATTGTCATTTAGCGACGGCCCCTAACCCTGCGGCGCTGAAACCGTCAGGGACACAGATTGCGAGTGAGAGCTGGTGTTGTTAAGGAACTGAAACCGTATGATCGCGTGATTCGCTTTTAGGGTTGTAGTGTGTTGCGTGGCATGTTCTGCTCGTTGTCATATCACTACGTACAAATTAGCACAAGTGTCGAATAATAAACCAGCGTTAGGCCTCGTTCACACGGACGTCTGAACCAGGTGTTTTTCTGGCGTTCGTGGCGCCAGGAGAGCGCCCAATGAACGCCGACCGTTTTTCTGCTCATTGGAGCAAATCAAAGCGCCCACACGGGCGTTCAGCACCCACGTTCGGCCGGCTGCACGTTCGGGTGGCGTCAAATAAGCGCTGCATGCGATGTTTTCGTGGCGTCGAAATCCCGACGAACGTGAGGAAAACGACGCTATTGCGAACGCCAGTGAAACGCCAATCGAACGCAGCTACAAAACGCAGCACAAACGCGTATGGCGTTCACAGGGCGTTCATTTCGAACGTCCGTGTGGACGAGGCCTTACCGCGGTGACACATGTAATCCTGTATACAGGTTGCTGTTCACGTACGGTGCCTTGTGTGTACTGTAGTTTTCGTTTCACTCACGAGTCGCATCTTCTCTCTGCAGCAGGGGTGATGTGCGTGTGTGATCCTGCGCTGTGCTGCTAGCGGTCGGAGCGACGGAGAGGAGGATGAATGCGGAGGAGGTGGAGCTGCTGGGGGACTCCAAGTACAGGAACTATGTGGCGGCGGTGGACAAGGCGCTAAAGAACTTCGAGTACTCCAGCGAGTGGGCCGACCTCATCTCGGCACTGGGAAAGCTCAATAAGGTACTCGCTTCGCAGTGCGCCGCAACGTAGTGGGAACTCTGCATTTGACCCGTCTGTGAAGGAGCGATGCTTGGGGACGGTAGCTCGGTCATGAGTACCTCAGTGGTACCGGTCCGGGACTTGAACCGATGACCTTCGGGTCACGGAGAGCCAGTGTGTTTTGTGTCCAGTTCTGCTGTGTTGTACTTATCGAGTTTCGAACCACACCAGCTTGATGTTCTGTAGTGTCCATGAGCGCTGACGTCTGACCTCTGCCTTCTCCAGGTGTTGCAGAACAACGCCAAGTATCAAGTTGTGCCCAAGAAGCTGACGATTGGCAAACGTCTGGCCCAATGCCTGCACCCGGCGCTGCCCAGCGGAGTCCACCGCAAGGCCCTGGAGACCTACGAGATCATCTTCAAGATCATCGGGCCCAAGCGTCTGGCCAAGGACCTGTTCCTGTACAGGTATCACTAGATGCTTTTACCCTAAATTTAGCTTGACCCTTAACAGCGTAAACTGCCGTGACCCGTCTGACCCTAACCCGGTCCCGCTTCCTCTCTCTTTTCTCCGCCTCAGTTCTGGACTCTTCCCTCTGCTGTCCAACGCCGCCATGTCGGTGAAGCCGGTGCTGCTGGGCCTTTACGAGACGTACTACCTGCCGCTGGGCAAGACGCTGAAGCCGGGCCTGCAGGGGCTGCTGACCGGCGTGCTGCCCGGCCTGGAGGAGGGCTCCGAATACTACGACAGGTCATTTCTAAGACATTTACTGTTATTATTATTATTATTATTAATTATTAGCATTATTATTTTCCTTTTTAAGGTTCATAAAGCAAAAAACAATCGAAAATTAACATTTTCTTCATTTCTAATTAAAAATTCTTATATTTACACTCTTGCGTAATGTGTTTCCCCGGTTTTTTTTTTCCTTGCAGGACCAACACGCTGCTGGAGAAGGTGGCGTCGGCGGTGGAGCAGCCGGCGTTCTACAGCGCTCTGTGGGGCAGCATCCTGACCAGTCCTGCCGTCAGACTGCCGGGGGTCAGCTTCGTCCTGCTGCACCTCAACCGCAAGCTCTCCATGGAGGACCAGCTTTACGTCATGGGCAGCGACATCGAGCTCATGGTACACACACACACACACACACACCGTGTTTGAGTTGTGTTATAGGGCTGTAATGATACATCGGTTAACCTTGATACAACGATTCAGCGACCAGCAAGACCCGAGCATCTACTAAAGGTGTGCAAGTACTCAAAACTGACGTTTAGAACCTGTAATTGACGTGTGGGGTGTGTGTGTGTGTTGTCCAGGTGGAGGCGGTCAGCATGTCGGTGCAGGACTCCAGCGTTCTGGTCCAGAGGAGCACACTCGATCTCATCCTCTTTTGCTTTCCTTTCCACATGAGCCAGGTAAAGCTTATTGTCATTTTCTCTTCTTCTTCATACCGCTTTTTTGCACCGTTACGTCTCTGTCCAGTTCATGGGTAATCGAATATTTTATTGTCGCTACCCATTTTGCTAAAACCATCAGGAACGCAGAGGTTGCGAGCGAGAGCTAAGGAAATTTAACGGTATGATCACGTTATTCGCTTTTGGGCGTTATTCGCGTTTTTGCGTTGCTCGTGCTGCTCATTGTCATATCAACACGTAGGAATTAGCGCGACCGTCACACAATAAACAGTTTTACCGCAGTAACACTTCCCGTGAAGAACCAAGTGGCTACCGTGGCTACTGTCGTTATCGGACCGATGTCCCATCCACGTATCGGAACGGTGCGTCCCTAGCTGAAAGGCATTGAAATTATTATTAGATGATTTTTCGAACATGAAGTGCTTGAAATGAACAAAATTTTAGGCTGAAACCTGCCACGATAGTGAAAACGGAGAAATAAAGTAGGATCAAAGTGACGAAAAGATGAAGAAAACGTCACGTGGTGAGAAAACGTCACCGTTAAAATAAAGAGCGGCAAACTTTGAAATGAGTGAAGTGAAAGTGAGTGATTATTTGTCGTTGTGAACACACCACAGCCCAGCACACAGTGCACCACAACCAAATGTGACCTCTGCATTTAACCCATCCGTGAAGGAGCAGTGGGCATCTAACAAGTTCTTAGGAGCGCCACCTTGACGGTACCTCAGTGGTAACTCTACCGGCCCTGGATTCGAACCGCGACCTTCTGATCACAGGGCGAACGTTACGCCACCAACTGCCCCAGACAGTTGGGAGCTCATCTGAGGAGACAGTAGAGAGGGGAGGGGGAGAAGAATTTACACCGCTCCTTGGTCAGTTGAACCTTTTAAATCATGAAGGGGGTCTGTACTAAAGATGTAACCGATCCGATATGTGGATCAGTATCGGTCCGATAACGGCTCAAACGGCTGGATTAGGAGTGGACGGTATAAACGGTATAAAAGGTATGCGATATAAATTTGGCCAACGATAGAGATTTCGATCATACCAGCATACCGCTGAAATATCCGCTCCTCGCCCGCGAAAAATGACGTAATCAAGTCGCGTCAAATGCGCGAAAACCACACCACGAGGCATTTGTTTTTCGGAAAACGGAGCGAGAGTGTACGGAAGAGCGGCTCGTTAAGAAGACCGGCGCAACGTCCATAATCTGGACGCGGTTTGGATTTAGGGTCTCGGATACTGAGCAGAAAAACGTAATCTGCAAAATATGCCGGGCGATAGAGCTAACGCCAGCAATCTGTTCTACCGTCTTCAAACGAAACGCGCTGTTGAATATGAGAGAAGCCAAAGAATGCGTTCCTGCAACAAGCGCCCCGTCAGGAAGGGCATTTAGCGCTGGTGGCAACATTGTAACATGCACTTAAGCCAGAGACTGTGGACAGGCTTGTGTTCCTGGCAAAAAAATCGGCCATAAAAGTAATGTTAAAACGAAAAAAAAAGGTGTTCTTTTTTTGCGCTTTGTTTTCATCTGTTGGTCTTTGTTTACAGAAAAGAAAGTTATTGAACTTTAAGAACTTTTTTAGCACAGGTTGCAACAATGTAGCCCTTAAAATTGTTTTCATATTTTTTTATTTAATAAAAAAAATAAATATTCCAGGTTCACAGCTACTTTGAAATGTCTTAACAGTTTATTATACGACTTCCTGTTGGAATGCCTTTGCTATGGACATACGTTACGCTTTCAAAAAGTTATATTGAAATGTACAGATCGAATTATACGCCGCAATATATACCGTCTGTCGCCTAGGGCTCAAAATGTACCGCAGTATGATTTTTTTTGCCATATCGCACAGCCCTAGGCTGGATCGGGTATCGGTGGCACTGGGCCGTTCTACGGAGTCGATCTGTAAACGCGTGCACGCTCAATTCGTTATGCAGGGGAAATGGCACTGCGGTAAAGTAGAGCTGAAACGCTTTTTCCAATAACTCCAATAATTCTATTATAAAAAATGGTCGAGGCAGTTTTTCTAGAATCTGAGCTTGGTTGAATCGATTTCACTCGCTAGAGCAGCTCCGCTCGTGTTTCACACGGACGCTTAATAGCGACACGACGTTTTCAGTGGCGCCATCAAGACGACACCTGATCCCTCTGCTTGTGAAAGGATTTGTGAGACGTTCCGTGCGCTAAAACGGAAGTAAACGCATAAAAACGCGTCAATGATATTTTCCGCGAGGGAAACGCGCGCGCTGCGTTAATGACCGCGCGCACGAGCGCCGTTACTCGCTAAAACGCTCCGGTTCGGTCAAAACGTCGCCTTTATGACAGACACAAACCATATTTTAGCTGATAAATAACCACGACAACCAGCGTTCTACTCACAATCCTGCCGTTTATTTCCATTTTCCCAGAGATTTTCCATCGTTCGTTCTGGGACGCGCGGAGGATTGTGGGAAACGTAGTTCTCAGAGACCGTAACGGATTTATATCGTATCGGCAGATATCTGAACGTCCAATATCGGTATCGTATCGGACATTTTAAAAAGTGGTATCGTCCGGTTGTTCTGTATAAGAACAACCGGAGAAAAGAGGTAGAAATGGAGTTTGTTCATCTACATTTGGACGCCAGTGTTAACGTTCACAGCAGCTGATTAGTAACGATCCGTATTGGTCGTAACGGTCGAGCCGCAGTTGGTATAAATGCCGCGTGTTGCTCCTCGCAGGCTCCTCGCTCGGATATGATCCGCATCCTGTCTGCGGCGCTGCACGTCGTTCTGAGGAGAGACATGTCGCTAAACCGCAGGCTCTACGCTTGGCTGTTGGGTAAGACGCTCCTACGCACACACGCTGCCAGCTGGTGGTAATGTTTCAACAGGAGTTTCCTGGCATCGAAGCTCTTTTATTGTGTTCTGCACGAACAACAGCGCATAGCGCGGCAAATGTTAGAGACGATGGCGATCAGATTCATTTCGTTTTTGAACCTGTTAAATTGTGACCATATCGGTTTGCTGCTGTTTCATTCCTGAATGTTGTTGGAGGTTTAATCTGTGACTCACTGTTTTCTCCACATTGCGTTTACACGTTCACACTCTGCTTTTACTCTGTTTTTCCTGTCCGCATCACACGGTGGGACCTGTCTGGTAAGTGTGTGTGTGTGTGCGTGCTTGTGTGTGTGTGTGCTTGTGTGTGTGCTTGTGTGTGTGCTTGTGTGTGTGCTTGTGTGTGTGCTTGTGTGTGTGCGTGTGTGTGTGCGTGCTTGTGTGTGTGTGCGTGCTTGTGTGTGTGCGTGCTTGTGTGTGTGTGTGCGTGCTTGTGCGTGCTTGTGTGTGTGTGTGTGTGTGCTTGCTTGTGTGCTTGCTTGTGTGCTTGCTTGTGTGCGTGCTTGTGTGCGTGCTTGTGTGCGTGCTTGTGTGCGCTTGTGCGTGCTTGTGTGTGTGTGTGCGTGCTTGTGTGTGTGTGTGCTTGTGTGTGCGCGTGCTTGTGTGTGTGCGCGTGCTTGTGTGTGTGCGCGTGCTTGTGTGTGTGCGCGTGCGTGTGCGTGCGCGTGTGTGCGTGCTTGTGCGAGCGTGCGTGCGTGCGCGAGCGTGCGTGCTTGTGCGTGCTTGTGTGTGTGTGTGCGCGTGCTCGTGTGTGTGTGTGCGCGTGCTTGTGCAAGCGTGCGTGCGTGCGCGAGCGTGCGTGCTTGTGTGTGCGCGTGCTTGTGTGTGTGTGTGCGCGTGCTTGTGTGTGTGCGCGTGCTTGTGTGTGTGCGCGTGCTTGTGTGTGCGCGTGCTTGCGTGTGTGCGCGTGCTTGCGTGTGTGCGTGCTTGCGTGTGTGTGCGTGCTTGCGTGCGTGTGTGTGCGTGCGTGTGTGTGCGTGCTTGTGTGTGCGTGCTTGTGTGTGCGTGCTTGTGTGTGCGTGCTTGTGCGAGCGTGCGTGCGAGCCCGCGTGCGTGTGCGAGCGAATGTGTGTGTGCGTGCGTGCGTGCGAGCGTGTGTGCGTGCGTGCGAGCGAATGTGTGTGTGTGTGTGCGCGTGCGTGTATGTGTGAGATAATTAGGGACGCACCGATCCAACTTTTTCAGTTCCGATACCGACGCCGATACTTGGGCTTTGGGTATCGGCCAGAGGTGGGCAAAGTAGCTAACTTCATTACATGAGTGAAAGTACAGATACCACTAGTCAAATGTTACTCCAACACAAGTGAAAGTCGTACAGTCAAATTTTTACTTTAGTTAAAGTGCTGAATACTTGTTTAAAAAAATACTTAAGTATTAAACATCTTCTACATCTTCTTTCACCGCATTGTTGCATTATTGCTGCAACACTTACAACACCTACTGCCTCTGACTAGCTTGTAGAAGCTGTGGAATAAAGAACTGGTAGAATGTTCCAGAAAGAAACTCGACCTAAACTGATAAAGAAAACCAGTCGTTAGTTTATTTCATTACTTAACTGTAAGACTACACCCCCCCACAAACCAGCACGGTAGTGTTCTGACGCAGCTCTGGC
>JAVGVS010002659.1:0-11021 GCA_032718565.1 Distichodus sexfasciatus
TGGCTTTTGGGAGACAGTCAGATCCTCACAAACCCAGAGAGGTGGTGCTGGTGGTCCAGTGGTTAGGACACTCGCCTTTGCGCCAGAAGGTTGTGGGTTTGAATTCTACCTTCAGCACTAACAGCACTGGGTCCCTGAGCAAGAGCCTTAACTCCAAGTTGCTGTCACAGAGATTGTTTCTGAAATTAGGAAATGTAAGTAGCTCTTGTATTACTATCTTTGTGAGCCACTTAAATTACTTTATGGGGACCAGTCTTCACGAACCACCGTGTCCCTACAAATCGTAAAAATGGACAAATCAGCTTTCCCTATTGTTTAAGGTACAACCAGGTCCTCACAAACCCTTAAATACATTTTCGACAGACAGACACACACACACACAGTCTTGTATTATAATCATGTCCCCACAAACCATAAAAATGGACCTAACTCTTTTAGGGGACAGGAAGGTCCTCACAAACCCTTTAATGCATGAACACACGCTTTAGAACACGTGTACTCATTCAGTCTCATGAAGTCCCACTAGACTGCACCAGTCTCGGAGGAGGATTCCTTCAGCACATGCATGGATGCACAGCACATGAGGAAGCTCACACGTGCCCACACACACACACACATTACACTTAGTCACACTACTAACTTAACTATTTATGGTTCTGTCTTTAGTTACGGTTTTAGTTACTTTTAGTTTTAAGTAGATGGTCAGCAGCGAAGCTACTTCTAAAATACTGTAGCTTTAAATTTTAAATATCAATGTCTTGTGGTAATAACATTATAAAAAGACTCTCATTTTAGCTCTTTATAAAGATTTTCAGCTAGCAGGAGTTTGTGATTGGTGTAGAATTGGCAGACGTGGCATCTGATTGGCTGCCATCTCCACGCAGCTTATGTTTTTGCATCACAGAGCGCTCTTGGCAGCTGCAAGATGTAGTCAGAGGATGTAGTCCACCTTGTTTACTATTAGGGAAGCCCCGATATCGATATCGGTACCTGTACCGATACCACCCCCCGTGCAGTTACTCGTACTCGGAACAAAATTCCCCGATACTACTACCGATACCACGTGTGGAAGATATGGTGTAGTTATGTTCATCGCCACGCGGAGGCGGTGTAAATGCCACAACGCTTGCCAAATACACTGTAAACTGTGCGGAGATAAAAATGTCAGCCGTCTGGAGGTACTCGGTATCGGTGAGTACCCAAAAATAAAAATCGGTACTTGTACACAAAAAAATGGGATTGGTGCAACCCTAGTTAGTATTAGAGACGGCACCGATCGGATATGTGGATGGGATATCAGTCCGATAACGACTCAGATAGCTGGATCGGGTATCGGTGGCATTGGGCCGATCTATGGAGCCCAAGTGTTCATTTAAATTGTAGGTTTTTCTGTGTTTGCTCAAACGACAAATTACTACATTGTTTTAGTTAGGAAAGCAGTATTTAAGTCAAATATTTACTTAAACATAACAGAATAATCTCAGTCTCCTCCTCCTCACGCAGACGCTATCAGGAGACGGGGAGTGACGCAAAAATAGAACGGAAAAAGTTTATCTTACGCAAATACTCTCTAGCTCCAAAAACGGATTTCAAAACCTTATTGCGATTTGACTTTACGTTGTTCAAAATATTTAGATATATAGACATATACAGAGAGATTTTCACATTACCTTTAACAGTATGTTTCACACGTTTTATTTAATTACCTTTAAGAATATCCTGCAGTATAAATATGAAGTATTACTGGATGCAATAGCTTGGATGAAGCTACTTTTTCTCAGACTTCCTACGTTCCTCTCGGTTCAGCTTCTCTTCTACCACTTCATAGCTGGAGTTTGGGCAGCTCTGTTCAACGTTCCACACACTTTTCAATGGCTGTGCCCGAGTACGGGTTGGCATCGCTGGCATCTCTATGTCCCCATCCGGCCGTGTTTTTAGCCTCCTGTCGCTTACCTGAGCCGTCCGGGAGCGTGAGTCGAATTCTTAAGAAGCGCCATCTGCCTCGTCCTCTGAGAGTCGCCCGGCTGACGACGAAGAAGAAGAAGAAGAAGGGAAGAGACACCTGCAGTACTCGTCTTCCTCCCATATCACCTGCTCTGTTTTTTTCTCTCTCTAGCTGAACACGTCTGTCCAACTCTCTTTCTCTCTTTATCTCTCTCTGTTGACCCTGGCATCGTGCCCTCTCTCGGCAAGTTTCGTCACCTGCCAACCTGGAGCTGGCCCTTGATAAAGTCCGACGCAAACAGCAGTCCGGCTCGCGCCATCTGCCTACTTCCAGCTAGGTGTCGGACACACACACACACTTACACACACACACACTTACACACACACACTTACACACACATACTTGTATTACTAGTGTTGTGAGGCCCTTCCATTGACTCCCATAATGACTAGATGTAAATAATACTACATCCTCAGTGACCAATAGCTAATCTTTTCCCTCTTTTAGTTTCTCAAATAAAACATTTTCTACAAAATCTATTTTCAAATGTCAAATGTCCCCACAAACCATGAAACACAGACAAATCATAGTTTTTCCTGTTTTTAAAGGACAGCCAGGTCCTCACAAACTCTCTATAAATGCATGTAAACGCACAGTCGCACACAAACACTTCAAACCGAGCACCCGGTGTGATGCAGGGCAAACCGAGGCCAGTACCACCGCGAGGTAGGGAGAAAAGAGAGAGAGAGTGTGTGTGTGAGTGTGTGTTTAGAGGACCGGACTGTCCCCTGTAAGCTAGGAAAACTATGATTTGTATAGATTTACAGCTTTATGAGGACCGGTCCCCATGAGGAAAAATGGTAGAAATTTAGCGTTTGGTTGCAGAGGTTAAGGTGTAGCTGTAGTTTACTTTGACTAGTATTATTTGCATCTGGACACGATGGGGGTCAGTGGAATGACCTGATAGTAATACAAGTATGTGTGTGTGTAAGTATTTAGAGGGCTTTGTGAGGACCTGGCTGTTTGTGTGTGTGTGTGTGTGTGGCTGTGTGGGATGTTGGGCATGACATCAGAGCTTCAGCTTGCACCATGCGAGCCTCTGCCTGGCATCACACAGACACACACCCGCCCCGATGCTGCCCTCTGGGCCGGGCACTCTCTCTCTCTCTCTCTCTCTCTCTCTTTCTCTTCATCTCTCTGTTTCTCTGTGTATCTATGAAGAGTATGAGATGGGCATCTTTCACCGTGTTGTCCACAAGTGTGTAAAGGCATGTGTGTGTGTATGTGGATCTGAGAGATCAGTTGAGGCCAGAAAGCTGGACGTTTTCTCAATGTCGTTTCAAATCAGCAGCACTAATACTCATCATAGTGTCCAGTTTTGTTTTTTTAATTTATATTTCTCAACTTTCTCCAAAATCCTAAAGGTTCCAGACGGCTGATTTCATTCCCCAGAGGAGACGCAGTCTCTTTTTTCTGGCTGCTTCTCACATTTTACGTTTGAGCTTGAACGCGCCCCTCGCATTTCGTTTGGAGGTGTGCGTCCTCAAGTGGGGAATTTCAAAATAAAAGTCTCTCTTACAAATGACTACATTATGGTAGGGTTGGGTTGGTGAAGCAACGCTATTCAGACTCTTAAGTTGGCGTTCTGCTATTTCAGTGATAATGAGCGTGTTAGGTCAGGCGTAGTGAAGCTGGTCTGTCATGTCAGTTAGCTGTAATTGGCCAGCAGCCGGTACGGAGGCGGGCTTTAGGAGCGCTTACTTCACAACGGACGTTACAATATATACGATGTTTTTCATTTTGGATCGATGCTGTGGGATTGTTGATGAGTGTATCGATGTAGATCGATGTATCATCACACACCTAAAATACATACCGTATATCTTCTAGTAGTGGCCCGTCTCTTATTGACGCCCGTTTCCAATAAACGCCAGGTTTGAAGAGATGTCGCGACAAATAGCAGCCGGTCTCCAATAGCAGCCGGTCTCCTTTAAGCACCGGTCTGTAGTAAAAGATCACGCTGGTGGCATCATTGGCAAGAAAGTTCAGTAGACGTCTACCGTACCTGTTTTTCATGCTTATGGTAATACCGTATTAATAATACCGTACTGCTGTACTGATAATTTCATTAAATCCTAAAATGTCCATTCAGTGTTGTTGCCTACATTTTGTGGCTGTAAACACGGTATCATACCGTATTTTACTGCCAAATGAACCCCCGTTTACCCATCACCATTCCGTCTGCAAGGCGAATAATAGCCGGTCTCCAACAACCGCCGGTCTCTTTTAAACGCCGGGCCGTCCGAATAATTTTTTGAATAAACGCCGGGGCTACTATTGGAAGATATACGTTAATTAAAAATAATTTTTAAAAATGCCGAAGTAACAGGTAAAGGCACAGCGCTCCCGTTTTGGACTCACAGCGTGGAAGGTTAAAATCGAGATTTTCTCATTTCTCTGTCTTTTCTCTCCTCCTCTGAGGTGACGATGGGGTGTGTGTGTGTTTGTGTGATATCCGTGCTCCTACCTCGTATAAACTCCAGTCACAGGGACCTCGTTAGCGGCGTTGTGGTTTGCGGGGACGGTCAGGACGGACGGCTCTGCGCAGGTTTGCTGTTTAATTGGTGCGTTCCTGCAGGACGCCTCGTGTTTGTTGCTTCTTTCCTCGTTCGTGGTTTAATTGGACGGCGCTGACCCCTGCAATCAAAACCCTGCACCTCTCTTTCTGCTGCACACCTTCCACTGACCTCCACCACCTTCACTAGGCTTTTTACATTCGCTTTTACACCGATCTCTCTCTCTCCAGCAACGCGGATTTTGAGGCAGCACTGCCCGCATTTGTTTTCACGTGATAAAAGGGAAGCAACTGCCTAGTATCCGCACGAAAAATAACATTTATAGTTACTAGGGATGCACCGAAATGATTTTTTTTGGCCGAAACCGAAAACCAAAAATGAGGAAACACTTGGCTGAAAACCGAAACCGAAACACCAAAACAAATTATTATACCAGTTTTTTGTAATATTGCTGTTATGGCTGGAACTGTGTGTACTTACCTCGCTAAAGTCAAGCATTGCAATTGCATAAATTAATATTCATGGTTCAAAGAATAAATTTGTTACAAAATTATGAAAATATTTATGTAGCATTCAAACAATGCACAATATAAAATAAAATTTGAAATAAAATATTTTACTTGGCCCCACTCATGAATAGCCTAAAAGCAAGATAGCTGAAATATTATACAATTCAATATCTTCTCTCATAAAACAAGTGAATTCAAGTGCATTTTAATATTCTGAACGAAGTACACGAACAAAGTGCATTCAGAACAAGTGCTTTAAAAAGTGTTGAAAGATATAACAACATTCTCTGTGGGCCTGTAACAAGATAGTGTGTTAAAACACTAAAATGAAAACTTTCTTGCCTTTTCAAAAACGCCACAGACGGAGTGGGTGTGCTCGAAGGGTCTCGCCTCTTCTGTGCTTCATACTCTGCATGGCGATCGGGATGTTTTGATTTTTATATGATAAATTAATCCCGACGGTGAGAAAGTCTTTGTGGGTGCAACCCCTCTAGAAATTTCGGCATTGAGCGCTTTACAAACGGCTTTCCGTGTGTCTTTCTCAGATATATATCGAAATGTGCCCACACGGCAGACATGTTGACTCTAATCCAATATGGCGTGTGCAGGTTGCGGTTGTTGCTTGCGTCATCATTGTTTCGGTCGCGTAAAAAAAAATTTGCCTTTTTTGCATTTTTTGGCCATTTTCGGCTGAAATTTTTTGGTGGCCGAATAGTCGGTGCATCCCTAATAGTTACACTATGAGATATATCACTAGTGTGAAAGCATAGTTTAAATTAGGCATGCACGATAATATCCACCGATAATCACTTTTTTGAAGTCATCAGTATCGGACGATGCTTAGATTTGCCCGATATTTCCAGCCGTTATTTGATGATGTATTCATCAGACGTGGGAAAGGTGGCACTTGTGGCAGGCATGTCCAAAGTGGGATTTTATACGGTCTAAAAATGTACTCACATTACCTTTAATAGTATGTTTTACATTTTCAGTTTAATTACCTTTAAGAATGTTATTTTTCCTAAGAATCTAAATTGCGTGTTCGCTTCACTTAGTGAATGTGAGCTTGCACATGGGCTGTGTCCCAAGCCGCGTACTAATACACTCAGTAGTACGGTAGGTAAGGCTGCTCTTATCATACTTTTCTATGTGGTAGTATGCATCTCAGGAAATAGCCGGGGTTATAGCTTAACGGCTCTCTACGCGCTAGGTAGTGCACATATAGTGTCAGACGCACCCTATTCGACTTGGTGCACTACATAGGGCGGGAAGTGGCTTTTTCTTAAAATGTTGTGCACTGTGGTGGAAATTCTCCGCCCTCGCTCCACTCTGCTTTTACGCTCGCTTGACTCGGTGCTGTGTTAGAACTATCAGACTTGTGGAGTTTATTTTTGGCCCAAATTCTGAGCGTGCAGTGGAACCTTTGCGAGCGAAATATCTTGTCTTTACGCGCTCGACTCCGCCTCGCTCATTTATTGGCATGGGGAAATATAAAGGTAAAAAACATCGGGCGATAATTCCCCTCACCGTGCGTCGTCCCTTCCTGTAGGAGCTGGTCGATACAACGTCAAATCGATATCACGATAAATTGAACGTTGTAATGAATCATTTTTTGGTTTTTGATTTTTTTGTGTTTTGTTTTTAAAGGTTTACACTGTAAAGATGCTCAACTGTTACAACTCAAGTTTGCTGCTTCACGGACGGGTCAAATGTAGCCTCCCACCTTTCATTGGGGTGCAGTGTGTGCTGTGTTCACAATGACAAAGGATCACTCACTTCAGTTGACTTAAGTAAAGGATGTGTCTTTTGGGGAGGTGGACCGCGTTCCGAATCAGGGCTCCGCAAATCCCTAGGCTCTTTTCATCGCCTCGTGCACGGCTTTCATCCTCCCCGAATTAAAAAAAAGACCTCACTGTCCTCTCCCTGTCTTCTCTCTCTCTCTGCAGTTAATCTTTCTGTCTACGGCTCATCTCCGTTCTGTCAATAAAGCTGTGTAATTAGCATTGCCCCATGTGGCTCTGCAGCCGTCTGTCTGGAAGAGTTTGTACTCGGCTCTCTCCAGCTCCGCTGCCTGTTTCACACCAATAAATCATACGTTTTCTAATTGTGATGAGCGCTGCAACTAACGACTGTTTTGGCAATCGATTAATCAGTCTTTCTTTTTTCTGTTGATTAGTTGTTCCTTTTAAAATAGACAAACATATGCAAAACGAAAGACAAATTTCAATTTAAAAAAGCATTTAAATCTAATTGACAAACAATTAATCGATTAGTAAATTAGTCCGACCCCGACGATAACCCCCGTAATTTGAACCCGGGAAATGTTCACGCTGCAGAACGCCTACTGTTACACCTTCCATCATGAGCTGGGCTATGAATACAGCAGTGATTCCCCAGCCTTTTCAGCAGGGCGTCCTATTTTACGTAGGTGAGAATGTTTGCGAAAGAATACGAGAGAATTCCAGAGAAAACACTGTAAAAATAAGAGAAGCGAAAGCGTTTCTTCACAGTGATGCCGTAAAGGAAGACCCTTTTACCCACTGGTTCTTTGCAGAACCATTTATCATGAAGTTATCATGAAGAATTTAGTCCCTCCAGAATTTTGCAGCCTTTTTTGGGATTGTTGCAGCCTAAAATGTCTGATTTTGCAGCAGCTTTTCTCAAAAAAAGTGATGAAAATGCTGTGTTTTTAGGCGTTTTGTTGCAATAAAGTTGCAGAAAGTGTAGCAATTTTTGTCCTCCTTTATAATGATTCTTTAACAATTGATTGAAACAAAGGGAACAAAACTACTATTATTTTTATTAACCATTAATCATTTAGTTATTTCTGAAGGTAAATGTGAGGTGTTTCTATCAAACTCATGCGTCCCGCTTCTTCAAACGTGACAAGGAAGTGAGTTCGCTGACATGTGGTTCAACGTTTTGCGGGAAACGACAATGACTGATCAAAAAATTGTGTTAAAACTGCGGTAATTGTTCAAAATTGCAAAGTAGTAAAGATTGGCTGAATTTGCGTTAATAGCTACGATCGCGAAATCCCGGAGGGTCTGAGCGAGGTACCGTCCCCAAGCACTGCTCCCTTTGCGCTGTTAAAGAAAAAAGCTGCCCACTGCTCCCTTAACGGATTCTACTTCTCAATTTTTACACCACGGCAACGCTCCTCTTCTCAGTGTCTCTCGTCAATAACGTCACTTTTTAGGGGGAAACAACCTAAAACGTGTGGAAGTGTTAAGTCACACGAGGTGCTTCATGCTGGGAGCCGCTTTCTCGCCGCTTTCTCGCTCTCGTCTTTCACTTCACTCCCAGTCCCCGAGGGAAGGAGGGAGGGAGGGAGGGAGAGAGCAGCGGGCCGGGAGAGGGAGTGATGGTGAGGGGAGAGGGGTTAGCGTTTTAGAGAGAAGTGTTCACATACAGCTCCACACTCCATCAAGCAGATTGGGTAAATTCACTCGGACCGAGTTTACGGCTGCGCTCCTTTGATCCGGGGAAGTTGGAGAGCAGGAATCGGGCGTGATTGGGCACGAGGACGAGTGGGGAAGGAGAAATGGGGTGGGGGTGTGAGTGAACCCACTCTCCCCGCTCTCACCATCGATTGGTGTAATGCCCGCTCGAGTAGGACGACCTTCTTGCCCCAAAAAAGCGAGAGAAAAGAGACGAAAAGAAAGAGGCATTAAGCCGGGCTGTGGGAATCTCATCGTTGTCTCGCTTCCTCTCTTCGCTGTGCTGGAATTAAAACACTCGCCTCTGGATGAAGAGGTCGTGGGTTCCAATCCTACCTCCAGCACTGTCACCACTGGGGTCCTGAGCAAGGCCCTTAACCTCAAGTTGCTCTCAGGGAAGAATCTCGCTGAAATTAGAACGACTGGAAGTCGTTTTGCGTAAGAGCGTCTGCTGAAATCAGCACCCATGTCTTTTCGTCTCAGTTTTTAATTGAATGAAACTTGTTGGTGCATTTGATAGCGTAACGGTTGGGCGTTCGCTCCGCGATCGGAAGGTCGCTGCTTTGAATCTAAGAACCGGTAAAGGTGCCGCTGAGGTACTCACGAGCGAGGTATCGTAGCAAACTTTGTTGTATCGGCAGACGTCAAAACATTATCCGTCGATCGATGTAATGTCAATACCGTAGCGAACCTGTTGCACGTGTGTGACTTGAGCATCATTTTTTCCCAAATCCCTGATTACGAATAAACAGGAATCCCATTTTCATGAAGGATTTGCGTAGGAATTCCGACCGGACCTTTTTTTTTTTTTTTTTGTCCTATACTTGATTACGGCGCTAACCCAGCTCTGGAGCTCTGCCTGAAAGCCTGGTGGAATTCGGGCACAGCTGTTAATATTTAAAGAGCTGCTCTGCTCCTCGTCTGCCTTAAAGGCCGGCTTGCACGCAAACCTGGCCTGCTCCGGCTCATTCTCAAGCAGGTTTGGCGCTGGACCGTGAAAAAAACGACATCTGTTTCCCGAGCGGCGATCGCCCACTGAGCCCTTTTTACGTCGCCGGGAGCGTGTACCGAAAAATCCATCGTCCCCATTGTACGCTAAAGGCATCGAGCGCTCGTAAACCTGACCGATCTGCCAGTGCTGGGGAAGCTTTTTCAAGCTATAAGCTGCTTCTGGTTAAAAGTATCTAAGCAACGTTAAGCTGCTGTTTTAATATAGTAGCTACGACACTATAAGCTACAGAGAAAAAGTAGCTAACTACATCCATGCTGTTTCATCCAGTAAGACTAAGGGTCGACCGATTATCAACGATATTATCGATATTGGTGTTCAATTTTGATCATCACCGATGTTAAGTGATTACAAGGTGCTACTGTGGCTCCACCTCCGTCTCTTCTCTCTGTGCCTCTTTCTCTCGATGCCCTGATGGTTATACTGCCAGCTACCCCCAGCTGGACACAGATTACTGCTTCCATCTTGGCCGAGGTGGACTCCGTCCTCCGACTCCATCTCACAGCTGCCAAGAGCGCGCTGTGACGCAGTGTGGTCACGGCAGCCAAGCAGATGCCACTTCTGACAATTCAACACCAATCGCAAACACCTGCTAGTTGAAAATAGCTGTTAAAGAGAAAAATATTCGTATCTGATTTTGTAACAACGTAGCGTTCTGTGTTGATTCATACGTATTTCTAAAAAACATAGTAAACCATGGCACGATACCACTTTTTACGTTCGATACCGATATTGTAAATTTTGATATCTGCCAATACGATAGAAATCCGTTAGTCTTTTTCAAACAGAAAACAGAACATAGTGCTTTAAATTAGGGCTGGGCGATATGGCATAAAAATAATATCGCGATATTTTTAAGCTATATCACGATATACGATATATATCTCAATATCTTGAAACTTCCTCTAAATCACTGTATAAATGATAAATTCGGCCCTATGTTGCATAAAATGACACCAATATAATGGATTTAGCCAAAGTTTAACATTGTAAATGCTTTTATTTTAAACCAAAGTTATAATATAGCAAACTTTATACTTTATATTGGGGACAGACAAGTGGGCAAGGGGAGCCGTTGATTGCGTGTTTATTAAACGTGTAAGACCTAACTATTAAATTAGAATTATAAGGTCGATAAACTATAACTATAACTCCTTCATCTTTGGTTTTTCTGTAGAAACTTTCTGTAGCTTGCAGTCAGTCACAAAACCAGGAGCCATCGGCCAATAGGATTCACAGGCAGAAACTGCCAAAACCCGCCCCTTTCCAACCGCGTGCGTAGATTTTTCACTCGAGCAAAAAAAGCCACTTGAGTTTCACATTTGGCAAGCCATTTTGCGCGCTCTAGTTTTGGCATTGATGTGACGCCATAGGCGGGGGAGCGAGCGGAGAAGTGAAACAGGAAAGCGGTACAAAACGCGCATGCGCTAGGAGTTCTCTGGACGGACGGGGGGGCGAGCTGTCTGCTTTGACGGGGCGGAAAAGCAAAACTGGGAAGCGAAGTACATGCTGTCTGTTATACTCGATGATCACGATATAGTC
>JAVGVS010002660.1:0-11020 GCA_032718565.1 Distichodus sexfasciatus
GAGAGAGAGAGAGAGAGAGGGGGATTGAGAGAGAGAGAGAGTGCGAGCAAACAAGAGTGCAGTAGTGTGAAAGGGGAGATGAAAGAAAGAATGAAAGAATGAAAGACAAGTCGTGTGAGAGAGAGAGAGAGAGAGAGAGAGAGAGCGCAACGCGAGACCGATACTCTTATAAAAGTCTGTCTTCTGTCCCTCGCCTCCTCTTAAGACGTCCATCAGCGGGTTTATAGGGCTCGGCTCAACAGACTGGGGGGCTTAACGATGGCACGGCCGGCCGGCAGGGGGGCAAATGGAGCTCTGATATATGCTGGGAGCGGGCACCGTGCCAGGGCAAGCACTCCTCACCCTCCCCCATACAAAACGCCCAGCTGAAGCCCATGAGGTCATGAAGTCGAGGAGGAGAATTACACTACAACACAACAGAGAGATGAAGCAGATGGAAATCCCAGTGAGAAACACGTTTAGAGCGATTTCTCAACAAATAATTAACCTGAAACTGACCAAAACCAACAGTCAGAACCTCCAATCCACGTAATTCTGTCAATACACCCACCCACACCCACCCACCCACACACACACACACACACACACACACACAAATGAAGTGGTTCTAGAGAAAAGGCCTAGGGCCGAGAACCTTAAACAGCTTACACACATATTCACTCAGAGCCATCAAATAAGCTCCACAGTACGGCAACAGGATCTGACTCTAAACACACACACACACACACTTCCACTCTCTATACACGCCAATACATCACCAACCTCCCACAGCTTCATATCTGCTGACAACACACACACACCGAGCACATTCCTAACCCGTGACTTGCTAATCAGACCTGGAGCTTACGTTTCTCACGCTATACTTTATCTCCCCCCATCTCTCAAACTCTCAAACACACACACACACCCCTCCGTGCCACTGCTCCTCGAACGCATGAGTCATGGCTTTGGTGAGGGCGAGTAAGCGAGAAAGCGATCGTGGCCGAAGCGGCCTCTGTACACCCGCCATCGATCCCCTCGTCCCGTTCGGGACGCCAAACGATTTACAGCCAAATCAATACAGCCATTACGCGCCCACTTTACAGACTAGATCGAGACGAGACGAGAAAAAAATAATAAGAGAGGCGAGGCCCCGAGTCGGAGTCGGAGCTAACAAAGCTGGAGAGGGGCTGGAGCTGGCAGCGAGTTCACAGCTCACGGCGAAAACAAATGCTCCAGCGATCTGCGCTGGAAAAGGCGGGGATCTGGAGAGAGCAAACAAACTAAACTGGCGAGCACAAAAACATAGCTGGGCTCAGCTGCAGGTTTGAGCATGTGCCCGTCTTACCCCCAAATGTGCCCAGCCTAGGTGGGGTTTTGAGAGAAACGTGAGCGACAGGCTGTGGCATTTGTGTGTGTGTGTGTGTGTGTGTGTGTTTATGTGCAAGTAAGAGCTCTCCGCCTTTCGCAAAGGCCTGGGAACGCAAACAGTGGGCTGCTCTCACTCGCCTCCATGCCAACCTGGCACCTGGGTCTGCGTCTGCGTGCCCGCCCACTCCCCAAAATCCCCACGTCCTCCCACCAACGCCTCTCTAGTGATCCAGCAGGGGCCAGGTTGGAGAAACTCTACAAGAGCCCCACTCTGCCTCCTGGGAGTCGGCTCGAACAATCAGGACACACACACACAACTCTGGGATCCCAAGACCTGTACCAGGTCCTTAACGCTCCCCAGCTGCTCGTAGGATTCTAACATTGAGGGGAAAAGTGGCAGAATAAGGACTCAATAAAATGGAAGGGAACTGAATATTGCTCCAAAGAACTTTTGTACATTGCTATTTTTACGTGAAATCATTAGATTTAACTCAAACAGAACTGCAATGATACAACAAAATACATCACAATATTTCCAGCGTTTATAAGAGACTCTCATGCAGAGCAACGTCCACTTCCTAAAGACAGGGACAGTCTCCCTGGAGCCACTTTTCTAGTTAAGGACCGTGCTGGGGGGTCCAGCGTGTTATAGAACGTACTTACTGAATAACACTTCACACAGAGACATCTAGTCTTAACATCCAGCCTGGCATGTCCAGACTTTTCTAAACCCTAGTCTTAACCGCTAATTCTCACCACCGCGCGTGAAAAATCCCCTTCAGCTCTTTTAAGGTTTGCAAATGGAAGCGCACACACAACGCTACGGTAGACAGTCAGTCGAGTAGTAAGACGCTCTTCCCTTTCGTTACGAGGAGCTTGGGGCTGTTGGAGCGACTAATGAAAGAAAGCGAGAGCGCGAGAGAGAGCGCAAGAGAGAGAGGGAGCGAGCGAGAGAGAGCGCAAGCGAGAGAGAGAGAGAGAGAGAGTGAGCGCAAGAGAGAGCGAGTGAGCTAGAGAGTGAGAGAGAGAGATGGAGCGAGAGAGCGAGCGAGAGAGAGCGAGCGAGAGAGAGAGAGAGAGAGAGAGAGAGAGAGAGAGCGAGCGCAAAAGAGAGCGAGTGAGCTAGAGAGCGCGCGAGAGAGAGAGGGAGCGAGAGAGGGAGCGCAAGAGAGAGAGCGAGCGAGAGAGCAAGCGAGAGAGAGAGCGAGCGAGAGAGAGCGCAAGCGCGCGCGAGAGAGCGAGCGCAAGAGAGAGCGAGTGAGCTAGAGAGCGCGAGAGAGAGAGGGAGCGAGAGAGCGAGCGCAAGAGAGAGAGTGAGCGCAAGAGAGAGCGAGCGAGAGAAAGCGCGAGAGAGAGAGAGACAGAGAGAGCGAGTGAGTGAGCGAGCGCGCAAGAGAGCGCGAGAGAGAGAGAAAGCGAGAGAGAGCGCAAGAGAGAGAGAGAGCGAGAGAGAGCACAAGAGAGAGAGAGAGCGCGAGTCGCTGGCCGGTGACGGCAGAAACGCTAGACACACACTTATTTAAATGTTGCTCTGGCCTTCCTTCTCACCGTCTCCGTCTGGCTCTCTACGCGTCCGTCAGCCCACACTCGTCCGTCTGCTGCCCTCTTTCTCTCTCTCTCTCTCTCTCTCTCTCTCTCTCCCGCTCCCTGGTTTTAATGATGGTGTCTTCAGGGCAAGGCTCTGATTAAAGACTGTAGTGGGGTATTAAATGACAGGTAGACCGGAGGCAGGTGCTGCACGCCGATTGCCGCCCACGCAGAACACACACATGTACATGTACACACACTGGAACACACACACACACACACTTTGAAAGGCACAAGCACGCCCACAGCCAGACAAATAGGGTGTGTGGGGGTGTGTGTGTGTGTGTGTCGGGCTGAATGGCTTTGTCAGAAGGAGGCTGTCCTGGACACCTGCTGTGGTCTGGCCGGTGCAGCTGAGAGTGTGTGTGTGTGTTTGGCGCAGCTTCTCTGTTTTTAGTAGCTTTATTCCTCTACAGCCAGACCTGCCATTGATTCAAACCTCTTCAGAGAGAGCGCGGCCACTTCAGGGCGTGTGTGTGTGTGTGTGTGTGTGTGTGTTGGGGGGGTTTGCCTGGTTATAAAAGGGGAGAACTGGGTGAATGAGTCCTTCATAAGGCTATTTCTCTTTGTCTGCAGGCTTTCCTTAAGATAAGCCGGTGCTCCGGGAGTGTTTGAGTTTACACAAACTCACATCAAAGTAAGAGGGCCTTGTGTTCCGAAACGAGAGCGGATCTTAAAAGCCAAAATGGCACCGAACCACCTCCTGCACGTTCCAACTAACTACAGTAAACACAGCCACGGAGAGCAGAACCGCTCCCGAATTTTACCCTCCCCAAAAATAATCCCATGTAGTAGTTTGTTAAGCGAGTGATGATTTGTCTTCGGGAACACAGGAGCAGCACAGCAGAGCAGAGCGCACCTCAAGGAAATGTGACCTCTGTGCTTGACCAGTGGGCAGCTTTTTTTGGCCTAGGGAGCTGTGCTTGGGGACAGTATCTTGCTCATGAGTACCTCAGTGGCACCTTAACCGGTAATTCAAAGTCAAAGTAAACTTTGTCGTCTCTGCCATATACTGTACAGATATACAGAGGGACGAGACGACGTGGCTCCAGTTTACACAGTGCAATAGGAAACAGGGAACAAGAACAAATGTGACCCTCCACGGCAAAACCAGTCGCTTGTCGCAACAGAGATTTCCGAGAAAAACAACAGTTTATGTTGCGTGGGGTAAAATTTGGGATTTTTAGTGTTTTGAAACAGTGGAAGGTCTATACTGTACTGTTGTGAATAATATTGGCTGAAAAACTTCCCCTTTCCATCCTAAAAACGTGACTTTCTTGAGGTGAGGAATTCAATTCCAGCAGAATGTTATAAGTTTCTGTTTTGACCGCTCTACTTCAATATTTACGGTAAATCCACTCGTTGACTAGCGTGAAGATATTTCTCCGGAATCCATCTTCGTCTCCCGAGTTCAGTTAACCTAACGCAGGTAGACTATCCGTGTGGCTGTGAATGCAGCGTAGGCTACCGTAAATGCAAACGTAGCCGCGACCGCACCAAGCGTCTGTGAGTGCTACGTCGATAGTCAACTTCAAAGGCAGATTTCTCCGTTTCTCACTTGGCGTGACAGAAGAAACCCGACTCCTTTGAATGCTGATATCTCAGTCATATGTCGTCCGATTCATTCGATATAGGTATCGTTTTGAAGCTTGATTTATGCCCTTTCATGAAAACATAACTCAATTTTGAAAATTTGCGACAAGCGACTGGTACAAGGCACATGAAATAAACAATATATAAATAGAATACAAAATATACATTTAAAACTAGAAATGGAATATTAAATATAAACTTCAAACTAGAACTAGAAAATAGAGGTACATAGAGAGACAGTTTGGATGCAGTATTACCTACAGAAGTGGAAATTGACTTTTACACTGAATGTGCATGAGTTTAGAAACAACATGAAAAATTCTATATCCAGTCTTTTAATAAAACAGTTTCTCTTAAAAAGTCCGACTAACATTTTAGTTTGTGCAGATATTCTAACAGTAGTGGAGAGCTAGAGCAATATTTTTCAATAATTTGTGCAGAAACAGTTAGTGAGAAAGTGACCACTGATATACACTGCCCTCAAAGTTTGGAAACGTTTTGGACAGTATTGCCATGAATCCCTTTTAATTTGTGATAATGTTGCACTGATAAGGGACAACACAAACTACGAAAACATTTTATTACATAAATAGTTTATAAACAGAAAATACTTCAATTTTGGATTCATCAAAATATCCACCATTAGCAGCTATTACAGTTCTGCATAATCTGGGCATCCGAGCTGTCAGTTTATTCAAACATTGACTTGATATATTACTCCAAGCCGCCTGAAGGATTGCCCAAAGATGGTTCACACTGATTGGACACTTCTTACGGACATCACGGTCCAGCTGGTCCCACAGTAGCTCAATTGGGTTGAGCTATGTTATTATGTAATCAAAATAAAAATGATTATTGCTGCTATCCAAAGATAATGTCAAGTTACTTTAATGTATTTGCACCAAAAAATGGCGAGGATTTATGCTGATATCGTCTTTGCCCGGGGTGTTTCCAATCTTTTGGAGGGCAGCGTATACGTTCGATGTTCAATGCTTGTGCAAATAAGTAGCGGCAGTGCAAAAATTATTATAGCAGTGTTATGGCAACAGTCATTTAATTCTGTTAGAAATACTTAAGCTATGAAATCCAAACATTCTAATGTGCATGTCCAGCTACAACACAAAAATGGCTCTAACAGAAAGCTCTCTCTGTTAAACCGTCTAGTTTTTACATACTTTAAGAGTGGTTTTAGTTGGTTTTATCGCCTTGCTTGTACAGAACGTTTGTTCAACTGTGGCTGTATCTCTATCAATAAAACTCTCTAAAATCAGGATAAATAACGTCATTTACCATCATGTACTTCACAACCTTTTTGAGGATCTCGTTGTTATTCGTCCCCAAATTCCACTGGTTTCCAGTTTTCCTTTCCATAGTTTCTAATCTTTTATGCTTTTTAACAAGACGCTCGACACGACCTTCAACGTTAAAAAGCCAACGCTTCTGTTAATTTAGAAGCAGCTTCCGTGAAACGGAGCCAGAGTTCATTTTAGGTGATCATTTAGGGAGTGAGTACAGACGTGTAGTTTGCAGAAGAGAGGAACGGAAAAGAGCAGTGGAGATGGAGAGAGGGGAGATGCTTCCATATGGCGGGTTCGTACAGTCGTGCTTCAGCACAGGCCCGGTCTGTATATGTGCGTGTTTTAATATACAGCTGCCTCGCATGAGTGTGTGTGTGTGTGTGAGCGTGTGTGGCCTGATTAAACATGCCGTGAGCGGCTTGGCTCCTCACTGCTGGAAGTGTTTGGAGCGGTGATGGATGATGGAGCTCTCTCTCCCGAAATCCTCACTACAGCTCTCATCACCTCTCAGTGCCTACACTGCTGCACTCTGTAAGTAGTCTGGATACACAAGCTATTACGGAACACACACACACACACACACACACACTAATGCGGTGGATTTCAGCAGTATTAAGCCTCGTCAGCTCACACACACTGGGCACTCTGCTGCTTTTCAAACCGAACGCGATCAATTAGTGGAAAAGTGAGCCTCCTCAGTGAACACATCGGCCAAAAACAGTCGGTTCTGAAGCAGAAAGATGTGTTGCGTAGTTTTGCGTTAGCTTTCAGATATGTTTTATTTGCTCAAGATTTAAAACGCACACATTAAGCGAAGTTAAGATTCGTTCACTCCCTTCCGGAAAGGCCTTCACACATGCTCCAAAATAACCAGGAGGAATTACCAAACGTGTCAAACGGTTAATTACACTATTTCAATGAAAGCGCTAATCTCTGTTCCTCCTTTTAATTAGTAACACCAATAAAAAAAAAAGAGAATTAAGCAGGCCTTGAAGAGACTAATTAAAAATGACAAGGAACGGAAATCCATTTCTAAGTGTTAATGCGTATTAGAACTCCTCCGAATGGAGCGGACCGGAGCCTTTGTAGCTGAACTGGTCATGTAGCATTATCTATGCTAATGAGCCACACGCGCACGCGTGCACGCACACTGTTCGGAACCGACTCAGCCGCAGCTCTACCAGTGAGACTCTACCATCAGGAGTGTGTGTGTGTGTGTGTTTGAGGTGGTTGTGAGGATCTGATCGGAATCAGCATTATAACAACAAACCCGTGATCTCGGGGATGTCCGTGTTTTGCGGCTTCAAGAGCATATTTTTCAATGTGAGGACCAGACCTCATAAGGAAAATGACTTTAGAGCAAAGTTGCAGCGAGAGAGTGTGAGTGCGAGAGAGTGTGTGTGCCAGAAAGTGACAGTGTGCAAGACAGATTAAGACAGAGTGTGCGCGTGTGGGTGTATGACTGAAAAATGTGAGAACGAGAGTAAGAGAGAGTGCGCGTGCGAAAGAGCAAGAGAGAGTGCGCGAGAGCAAGAGAGAGTGCGCGAGAGCAAGAGAGTGCAAGTGCGAGAAAGGAAGAGGGTGCAAGTGCGAGAAAGGAAGAGGGTGCAAGTGCGAGAAAGGAAGAGGGTGCAAGTGCGAGAGAGCAAGAGGGTGCACGTGCGGGAGAGCAAGAGAGTGCGCGAACGAGAGAGCAAGAGAGTGCCAGTGCGAGAGAGGAAGAGTGTGCCAGTGCGACAGAGGAAGAGTGTGCCAGTGCGACAGAGGAAGAGGGGGCCAGTGCGAGAGAGGAAGAGGGTGCCAGTGCGAGAGAGCAAGAGGGTGCCAGTGCAAGAGAGCAAGAGGGTGCAAGTGTGAGAGAGCAAGAGGGTGCATGTGCGAGAGAGCAAGAGGGTGCATGTGCGAGAGAGCAAGAGAGTGTGCTTGCAAGGGAGAGAGAAAGAGCATGCATGCAGGGGAGCGAGTGTGCATGCAAAACAGTGTTCGTGCGAGAGAGCAAGAATGCACATGAAAAAGTGTGTAAGAGAGCAAGAGTGTGCGCATGAGAACGTGTGTGAGAGAGTGAGACTGTAGACGAAAAAGAGAGAGACAGAGTGTGTGCATGAGATGATGAGAGAGTGAGTCTAAGAAGGAGAGAGGGTTTGTGTGTGTGAGAGGCTGTTCAAGAGTGTGACGCGTGTGTGTGTGTGTGTCTCGGGGACCTAACACTTCTTCCATCATCAGTCTCTTCACACTTCTACTTAGTGGATTCTGAGCAGCGGTGAATGTTCTGTGTTCAGTAAACGAGTGTGTTCAACCAGCATTCGAACTCTCCTCCAAACTCGCTCAACTCACTTCCACAGTACACACATCAAGACACAGGCGACAGGAAGATGGACAGGAAAAATCTGTCAGAAAAAATAAGACTAAAAACACCAAGCGATAGCATGTCTGTGTGTGTGTGTGTGTGTGTGTGTGTGTGTGTAGCAGCCTGATTTCTTTTCTCCCCACTTCTCACTCACCTCTTCTTGGTCGGCCCGTCCTCCCAGCACTCACTCCCTCCATCAGGGCTCTGAGAGCGCGAGCCGTCCTCTTTATGTCCACCTTTCGAGCCGGAGCCATTCAGCTGCACACCTGGAGAAACACACACACACACACACACTTTAATATCTACAGGGCCTACATACAATTAGGAGCGTAACAATACATCAGTCATGATCGCTGATCGCCGTCCACCGAATCGCTATAACCCCTACTTGCACTGTAAACCACACACCTCACACCCTGAAAGTGAAACCGCACTGAGAAAAAGTGAGAAGCAGAGGAGGAGAGAGTAACACTGCTTATCTGCACGGGTGTGTGAGACACGCAAGAGCAAACACACACATCACCGCTACTGACACCAGACATATTAGCTTATCTCCCCCCAACACATTCACATACAGCTCAACAATCTGGGCTTCGTTCCCCCCTGTGCAACAGTGTCATTCCTGCCAGTTAATCCCTACGGCGGTTAGTAGAGCTCGACCGATAAATCGCTGTGGTGATATTATTGTTGATATGAGCTAACTGTAGATAAATCCTTAACTGCAATTAGAAATATGTTTAAGTATTAAAGTTACTTTAATAAAATTAAAATAGCTGATACAATATATATATGATTATAATCATTATAGTGACTATGAACATATGGCTGTTACTTTATAAAATGTAGAATAATTGATGACTCAATAATAATAATAGTACATTTGTGACCCTCCACGGCAAAACCAGTCACTTGTCGCAACGGAGGTTTCCGAGAAAAATGATTGTTTATGTTGCGTACTGTTTTGAAACAGTGGAAGGTCTATACTGTACTGTTGTCAATAAATTTTGCTGAAAAACTTACCCTTTCCATCCTAAAAACGTGACTTTCTTGAGGTGAGGCAGAACGTTAAAAGTTTCTGTTTTGACCGCTCTACTGGTGGGGGGAGCCCACTTATATCAGTTGTGTGTGTTGGTGCGGTTTGTGGGGAGCATGGGGCCCAAAATGATTTTCTTTCAGGGGGCCCAAATTTCCATATGGTAATTTTGATTGTTTATACCAAATCTGAGCAAAATCAGACTTACGGTTCATGAGATATAGACATTTAGCATTTACAGCGCCGCCTTTTGTTCAACTGGCGCCACTGACACTAGCAGTGGCTAAAGCAGTCCAAAGATACAGCTGTGGAAGCAAAATAAGCCACACTCCAATTAATTCACTAATTGTGAAATCCCTGAAAAAGGCCACACGGTTCGAAAGATAGTGAGTCTCATCGTCACTGAAAAAGGGAGAGAGGGAGAGAGAACAAGAGACAGACAGCAGGATCATGAGAGAGAGAGCGACATTGAGCAGCGTCAGGCAGAAGCTCCCCTTGAACAGTGAGAGAGTGGAGATTAAACTGCTCTAATCCCAACAGCGACAACCTGTACTCTCCAGCACAGCAAGGCACAAGCAGCCACACTGCGATCGCACCGCAGCCTGGACACAAAACAACCCAACACAAGACTTCCACACTCACTCACCACCTGACGATAAATCAACTGGTGAGACGTTACCGGAAATCAAACAAGCCCGAGGAATTAAGAGACAGACGAGCAGATGGCATATCACACCATCTCTCATAACACCCCCTGGCACAGGTAGAGAGAGAGGGGGGGGGAGTAAGAAAGAGATGTTAGAGAGTTCCGCAAAAGCCACAAAGCTGGACGGTTAACGTCAGGATAATGATGGAGGGAGAGAGGGAAGAGAAAGTGTGCACAGATCAAAGGAGAGAGGAGGACAGAAGTGAGCAGAGGCAAGTCCAGACAGCTGCTGGGGAACACAGCAAAACCACAGCAAGGCAGGAAGAGGGTTTACACACACACACACACACCTCCTCTACTCTCAGTGCTGAGTACTTCAGAGCAGACATATATATGTATACACACACAAAGAGAGAGAGGGATAGACAGACAAACAGATGGACAGACGGATGGACAGAGAGGCAGAGGGAAAAACAGACAGGCAGGCGGAGGGACAGACAGGCAGACGGAGGGACAGACAGGCAGACGGAGGGACAGACAGGCGGACAGATGGACAGACAGACGGACGGATGGACAGGCGGCTGGACAGACGGACAAACTGACAGACAGATGGAGTGACAGACAGATGGACAGGTAGAACAGACAGACAGGTGGAAGAACAGACAGACAGGCAGAGAGATGGACAGCCAGCCAGACGGAGGGACAGACAGCAGACAGATGGACACAGAGAGTCGTTATCGGACAGATATCTGATCCATGTATCGGCGCCATCTCTAAAAATGCATTTCAATTTGATAGAGTTGAACACGGACACTGATACAAATGATTTTAAAAAGCCAATAATGACGCCAGTTTTTTCCGAAAACCACAGATTACGCAAATCAAGATTGTTAGTTGTAGTTATTTGAGTCCTCACCAATTTCAACATTATGTCGCTTAATTAAAAAAGTGAAGAAAACATAGTGACGTTGAGTATAAAAACACAAAAGCCAATGGCGGCTCAACGCCCTCTAGTGGACAAACCTCCTAACAACACTGCCATTCAGCTCTGCCTCCACGCTTTCCCCACAGCTTCCTTTAAATCAACAGTCAGCATTTAAAAGCAGCCTGACAAAGGCAGTCAGAGAGAGAGAGAGAGAGAGGGAGAGAGAGAGAGAGAGAGGGAG
>JAVGVS010002661.1:0-11019 GCA_032718565.1 Distichodus sexfasciatus
GTAACTACCAGCAACCACCATTTTCCTGTTAATAACTGCAGGCTTTAAAATGCTATGAATGCCTTCTTTCTCTGTATAATCAGCACAGTGTCCTGAAACCACCAGGCTCATGTGTATTTACTCCATGTCTGTGACCAGAAATCAACAAATTTGGAATTTAAATTAAACCTCAGCTTGGAATCGAAGCCCCTAATGTATCAGTGGTGGTGGTGGTCTGGGGGTCAGGGTTACTCACCTCTAGAGCAAGAGGTTGTGGGTTCAAATCTTACCATCATTGAATCCCTGAGCAAGACTCTTAACCCCAAGTTGCTCTCAGGTCGACTGTCCCTGTAATTAAGAAAGTAGACGTTGCTAAATGTAACTGAAATGAGAAGGTGCCGTTGAGAGTCCATATGGCATTGCTAAGTATTTGTACACTACCTCTAAGACCCTTAACCCCAAGTTGCTGCAGGGAGAAATGAGTAAATGTAAGTCCCTCTGGACCCCAATTTGAACCAGCAACCCTCCAATCACGGCATTAGAGTTGAGCTCCATGTTGTGCCCTTTGCACCAGGACACCAAGCATAATGCAAGCAATAATTTAGACAATGCGAGTCACTTTAATGATGTGAAATTTATTTTTTGCATGAACAGATGCTTATTAGGACTATTTTGAGCCCTGGGATACAGCGCAGGTAAAACCTTGCTGAAGGCCGTCCCTGCTTGTAGTAAACGTAGCAGCTCTGAGTGTGTTCCATCAAAGCCAAGAAAGGATATTGTGGATAATATTAAAATGGCTTTGCTCTCATTCCCTCACACGTTTCATGTAAATGATTTCAAACAAACCTCCAAGTTGTTAATAATGGTCCTCTTTCCATTGGCAGGTCTGATAACTCCAGTCAAGGTCCTATTCTCCTAAATCATTCCATCTGACCAGTTCTAACCACATACAATGATGAATTAAGAAAATTTCCTGCAGGTATTAACAGTCACGTTCAAAGGCATAGTAAACGCCATGTTATCTTTGATCACAATTACATTTGCATTTACTTTTTACAGCATTTGGCACACGCTCTCATCCACAGCGGTATACATTAGCACTTTACTTCTGCATTTGACCCATGAAGGTGCAGTGGCCAGCTTTATAATTTCTTCACCAGGACATGACACCATGACTTCATTAATATAACATAGCTCATGTAAACTCTTTTATATTAGTACAAACCTGCCATTTTACACTGTATTTGCTCATTTATGCTTTACACCTCCCACCTGCCTTAAAGAGACCCCCGACTAGTAAGACCTGTTGGCCTTAGAAGATTAACGTTGGTGTCAGCTATGTAAATGTGATACAAAAACACTCTATATCTTTTTATTTTTAATAAAAGTTTTAGAAAATTATTTGACTCGTAGGCCGCCATTGTTGTTTACATTTCAATCCATTCTGGGTAGTGACATCACATGGTTGCTCCGTCCTCGGCCTAATTCACTTGACAGTACAGCGAGATGAACGCGTCTTCCATTCAACCTTTTCAGTTCGAGCCCGAGCACACTGTAAATCAGGAGGACAACGCGGAAGACAGCACTCGAACTTTATATGAAAATGAAGAGGATCAGACAGGTGAGGAAGCGAGAGTGGGGCAAAATCGATGGTGTCTGTGCGGCAACTGCTTGTCAATGCCGACCGAGAGGGAGAGTGTTTGTTGTAAAGAGCGCCGCTTTCTGTCAGCAGCTGTCCAGCATAAGCATATGGATCAAACTATCGTATGATAACGTATTCAATATAAATGTTATGCTCATCTACCATTGTCATTTGATTTATGAAAATATTGCCACACAGACACCATCGATTTTGCCCCACTCTCGCTTCCTCACCTCTCTGATCCTCTTCATATAAAGTTCGAGTGCTGTCTTCAGTGTTGTCCTCCTGATTTACAGGGCGCTCAGGCTTGAACTGAAAAGGCTGAATGCAAGACGCATTCATTTCGCTGTGCTGTCAAGCGAATTAGGCCGAGGAGCGGAGCAACCATGTGACATCACTACCCAGAATGCATTGAAACGTAAACAACAATGGCGGCCTACAAGTGAAAGAATTTTCTAAAACCTTTATTAAAAATAAAAAGATACAGAGTGTTTTTATATCACATTTACATAGCTGACACCAACGTTAATCTTCTAAGGCCAAAATGTCTTACTAGTCGGGGATTTAAAGAACTGTACGTGTATTTGTTCATTTGCACACTACACTTTAAATTATGTATTTGTTTAATTCTTACTTTTTAGTTTATGGCAAGATTCTTAACCTGTAAACTTTACTCAATAATTTTTTGCACAGTATTAGTAAAAATCAGTAATTTCTTTGTCATTGTGAACACATCAGTGAAGGAGCCCATCCGTGAAGGAGCAGCGGGCAGCTGACTTGAAAAGTCATGAGTACCTCAGTGGTACCTATACCTGTCCAGGATTCCAAGCGGTGACCATCCGATCATAGGGCAAATTCCAAAACCACTACGCTACCTACTGCCCTGAACTTCTATAACTTTGTATGTGACAAATCTTGAATCAGCTGAGTCACTACCAGTGTTGACCATTTACCTGATAATGCAGGCCTTACAATGCTATTAATAAATTCTGTGTACAGATACAGGTTATATAAATGAATGAATTGAGTGAGACAGGCTTGTAGTAGGAGTTCTCTTTTAGTTCAAGCATTTTATTTCATAAGTGCAGTTACGTTGCTCTATCTCTCTTTGGTACACACGGAACACGTTTCATGTAAATGACTTCAAACAGATCCCCAGACTATTAACATTAATAGCAGGTCTGATAACTCCTGCTCGTTCTTAAGCTTTCCATATCTGACCACTTCTAACTGTCGCTTTTAATGGGCTTGTGGTGCACTGTGTTCACAATGACATATAGTCACTCACTTAAATTCACTTAAATACAATGCATCTGTTTAATGATGAAAGTAAAATACACAAATTTCACTCAATGACATAGGTCTCCATTTCCGGTGCTGGAAGCCTTTTATCCTGGAGGATACAATTCAGTTCATTAAATCATTATCTGAACCGCTTAATCCAAACTGGGGTCATGGGGGAACCTGAGCTGCAAGACGGGTACCAACTCTGGGCAGGCACCAACACACCGCAGGGAACACACACTCACACAATCACACTCACTCCTTACGGGCCCAATTTAGAGTCACCAACTAACCTGTATTGCATGCTTTTGGACTGTGGGAGGAAACTAGAGACTCTGGAGAAAACCCATAGCACATAGAATAAAAATATATGAATAGAATATAAAAAATACACTTTTAAGCTAGAGTAGAATATAAATGTAAGCTTTTAAACTAGAAGAAGAAAGAGAGACCATTAGAATGCGGTATTCAGCCTACAATTATGGTTTTGGAGTTGTCTTTCACATTAAAAAGTGCATGAATGAATGTGGTGAATGTGCATGAGATCAGTAACAGTTTCAATATGAGACATTATATACAGTCTATTAAGTAAAACAACCTGTGCAATACTTTGAATTTGTTCAGATAAAGTCAGTTAAAAAAAAACTACCAGTGATATGTACAGCAATGTTCAGTATTGCAAATGTGTAGCAACAGGGTAAAATTTTTGTAAATATTGTAGTAGCAGTCAAGGGAAGAGGATTACAGTTTCAATCGGCTGGCATTAAATGTGTGCCAGATCAGCAGCAGTTTGAAGGGACAATACTGTACTGTCTGTAAACATAAACATTATTCATAAACATTTCCCTGAGACAGTTTCAGTGCAACATGAATGAGATAGTCCATATAGCAGCATGTGCATTACAGCAACAGTGATGTGTAAAGTGCAGAGGTGCAAAAGAATCAGTTCACAGTCCGGGTGAGTGTGTGGGGGAAAGTGTGAGGACAGGAAGTGTTGTCATGAGTTTGATGGCTTGTGGGAAAAAGCTATCACGCGTTCTGGTGGATCAAGTCCTGATGCTGCGATAGCATCTGCCAGATGGGAGGAGTGTAAAGAGTCCATGAGAAGGATGTGAGGGGTTGAGCACGATGCAGGAGGCCCTCCTGATGCAGCATTTGTAAAACATGTCCTGCAGCAGAGGAAGAGACGCTCCGATGATGTTGCCAACTGCTTTGACAATCCTTTGAAGTCACCTGATATCAGCAACAGTGCTGTTACCGAACCAGACGGAGATGCAGCTGGTCAGGATGCTCTCTATGGTGCCCCTGTAGAACACAGTGAGGGTGGGAGGGGGGAGGCTGGCTTGCTTCAGCCGTCTCAGGAAGTGGAGACACTGCTGGGCCTTTTTGGTAATGGAGGTGGTGTTGGTGGTCCAGGTGAGGTAGTCTGAGATGTGAACTCCCAGGAACTTGGTGTTTTTTTACAGCCTCAGCCGTGGAACCGTGGATGCTGAGTGGTGTGTGTGTGTGGAGCAAGTTCTCCTGAAGTCGACAATCATTTCTGTGGTTTTGTCCACATTCAGCAACAGGTTGTTCTCGTGGCACCAGGCAGCCAACTGCTGAACCTCATCTCTGTATGACGACTCATCATTGTTGCTGACGAGCCCCACCATGGTTGTGTTCTGCAGGGCGGCGCAGTCGTGGGTCAGGAGTGCGAACAGAAGTGGACTGAGAATGCAGCCCTGAGGAGCTCCTGTGCTCAGTCTGATGGTGCTGGAAACATTGTCGCCGATTCGGATGGACTGAGGCCTCTCTGACAGTGCTCCTGTGCTCAGTCCCAACTCGCTCAGTTTCACACACAATCTGTGGGGAATGCTGAACTAAAGTCTATGAACAGCAATCTAACATAAGAGTCTTTATTGTCCAAGTGAGAGAGGGAAATGTGAAGTGCAGTGGATATGTCGTCCTCAGTTGACCTTTTTGTGTGAAACAGGTGGGGGGAGGTTGCTTTCACCTGTGCCATGACAAGTCTCTCAAAGCACTTCATGGTGATGGTGGTCAGAGTGATGGGACGGTAGTCATTCAGGCAGGAAACTGAAGATTTCTTTGGCACTGGGATGATGGTGGTGGATTTGAAGCATGCTGGGACAATCATCTGGCTCAGTGATGTGTTGAAGATGTCTGTGAAGACAGTGTGCAGTCTCTGAGCACACGACCTAGAATGTTGTCTGGACCAGCAGCCTTTTGTGGGTTGACCTTGGTGAAAGTTCTTCTCATGTCAGCTGCAGGCAGAGAGATGATCTGGTCGGTGATGGAAGGCGTGGCTTTTGTTGTGTGCATGGTGTTCATCAAACCGTGCATAGAATTTGTTCAGCTCCTCAAGGAGTGTGGCATCCCCCTCACAGCTGCTTGGTGCTGGCTTGTGACAGCCTGGATGCCCTGCCATAAACTGCAAGAGTCTTTGTGTTGTTGAAGTGGCTCTGGATCTTTTGTGCATGTGCTCACTTTGTTTGTCAGATGGAGCAAGAGAGGTTAGGTCTGGCTGTTCTGAGAGCAGATTTATTTCCAGACCGGAAAGCAGCATCTCTCTCTCTTTGCCATGCACGCACCTGTGCTGTGAACCAGGGCTTTTCGTCGGCTCTAGTGGTGATGTTCTTTAAGATGGTAACATCCTCTATGCACTTATGATGTAGCAGGTCACAGATTCTGCAAACTCATCCAGATTCATGAAGCCATGGTACGTCACCGACTGTTTGAAAACATTTCAGTCTGTGCACTCAAAACAGTCCTGGAATGCTGAGACAGCTCCACTGGGCCAGACACTGGTTTTCCTGGCAGGTCTCATGCGTCTCAGCAGCATTGAGTATGCAGGCAGCAAAGAACCAGACAAAGAAGCTTCTCTGTCGGCCCAATAGCATGCTAGCTGGTTTAGCTTGATGGCCAAATCCGCGATGTCTGCGTTCAGCCATGTTTCCATGAAAATAAACATGCAGCAGTTCTTTATCTCACGCTGGCTTGACTGCTGGAGCCACAGATAGTCCATTTTGTTGTCCAGTGAGCGGATGTTGGAGAGCAGAGCAGATGGAAGAGCCGGTCGGGCCGGGTTAGCTTTCAGCCTCACGCTAGTGCCCACGCACTTGCCCCGCTTTTGTTTACATGCGCAACGCTCCATAGCATCTCCAACGGCAGATTTGGCGGTGGAATTGTGCTTTTTTTTCCGATTTTGAGCAGGATGCGTCTGTCATAAGTGATACGCATCATAACTCGATCACAAACAAAAGAGAAAGTAAACAAGACAAATGAGAATTGCAGCATAAACACTGAATTTGCTGGAGCGCTGTTAGCCGCTCAAAACATATTTTGCACTTGTACTGGTCATGGTTCTATGCAGGGACCAAAAGAATAAGATATGAAACAGTTTGTAGTGGTATAGTGGTAGTTGGGGTTTTAAGAGGTACAGTATAAAAAGTACTGCTGTATTGTTATATGTAATACAGGATGAAAACTACTTTACATCACTGATCGGCCAATTTAAAGTGTTAACTAAATGATCTAGGAAAGCTATTTTTTACTAAACATTTCTAAAGAACGGACGTGAACAACATGCACTTTCAACACTTTCCCAAATTCAAGTACCTACACGTGCATATGTAGAAAACAACTATGGAAATTGCATATGTGGTGTGCCCACGTTTTGCCCTTAAAACATATACTCATTCATTTTCTACTGGTTATTGTTCGGGTCACAGGGGCAGCAAATGTCTCTATACGAGATATGTTTATACGCTGTATTTTCAAGTGATCAGGTGTCACTGATGCAGAGGAGGAGCAGCAGCTCTACTTTGAGCCTCTCACGAATCTTCCAGCACCTCAGCCCATCTCTAAGTGCACTCTGTGGAGGACGTTCGTTTAAACTGATTGATTATTTGTCATTGTGCACACAGCACAGCACACACTGCACCACAACTAAATGTGACCTCTGCATTTGATCCTTTCGGAAGGAGCAGTGGACAGCTGACATGGGCAGTGTCATTATCTTGGGGACGGTTTCTTTAAGGGATGCACCGATCCAAGTTTTTAAATTCCAAAACCAATGCCGATACTTGGGCTTTGGGTATTGCCCGATCCCGAGAACTGTTCCGATATCAGGTTTTTTTTACCTTTACAGTCCTAAGAGAATTTGGGGCGTTTGTCTTTATCTTTGTTATTAGACTTATTATAGTGTTTGTGTAGAAGTTAGCTATACACGCCTTATGTTGTTGTGTTTAGGATGTAAGGACAGTTTGTTTTATTCGATTGCAGAGTTTTTATCATGTACAGATATTTTATGGCTTAGTACTATGAAGAAAAATAAGGTTAGTGCAGGTGGACACACTATTTTATCCATTTGGAAGCTGTCAGGGTTCCGCCCAACCTAGATGGGACCGTGCCACCGTGAACCCAGGATGAGTATCTGTTTGTTGTTTCTTACTCTCTGGGTTCACTTCTGGTGTGGTGTTTGTGGTGTTTGCCCCTCGTGTCTCCTCGGGTTAGCGTTAGCCTTTTTGTTAGCTTGCTCCTCACTGCTGGGTTCTGTGTCTACACTGTGTGCCCTTCTGAGTAGTCCACTATCTGTTTAGAGTGCACCCCATTTCCTGGTATGTTATTTGCACTGCGTGTTCCCTACCAAGTAGGTTAGTATCTGTGTAGATACTAATACTAACCTACAATGCGCTTATCATTGAATTCAGCTGTGTCTTGTTCTGCCTTGAGTTTGGGATTGGTGCAAGCACTTTTGTTGAGTTCTGTGGCCTTATTTAAGTCAGTTTAACCTGTGTGTCTCTGAGTCTGTCTCCCTCATAGCTTGTGTGGTTGCTCATGTATGCTTCGAGGATTTCCTGGACCCTTCCTGCTCATCCCTTTTGTTTGGACGTTGAACCCTTTGGTTTTGGTTTGGTTTGTGTCTCCTTTTGATTTGCCCTTTTTGTCTTCTCATCCTCACTCCTTTCTCTTGTGTTTCCCCCCAGGCTTGTGACTCCCACTGTGCTTTCCCCAGTTGGCCAGACTGCCTTGGAGGCTACTGAGTCTGGGCCATTGTCAGCTCACCTACCGAATCTTCAAGCATAAGGACCTCGCTCGTTCCGGTTATTTGGGGAGGTTCTCCCCCATTGCCAGACATCTACAACTAGGAGCACGGGCCTCACCTTTCTTATGTTACTTTGTGCTTGTTTGATTTTGGACTTGGTTACCTTTTGTGTTCACCTGCCCTGCAATAAACTTTCACTCTGCCTGCAACAGTGTCCTCATCCCCTTCCCTCATCCTCACCGTGACCGCACCCCATGACAGAATCCATCTGGATATAGAATAAAATTATTTTCTAACAAATAATTCATCTTTCTATATTTATTTTTTACTCTCTAGCACTATAGAATAGAAAAAAAAAATTTCTGAATAATTTACTAATTTTAGCCTACACCTCATTTTTGACATTATGGCGTTCTAAACGAAAGACATTTGGCCTAACAACGTTCCACACAATAACACCACGAACTCACGTCTCGGAATAAACAATGAAAACATAGAGAAAATGGCTGCATTGTGAGTGGAACGCTGGTTGTTTTTGCTATTTATCACCTAAAATATAATTTTTATCTGTAATAAAGAGGAAGAGCTGATGTTAAAGAAAAGAAAATAATATAATTTGCTTATACATATAGTTCTGCTCATTGTCATTTCTATATGTAGGACTTATATACTATATGCTATACCACAATAAATACTATATCGTATTATATACACTATATGTAGGCCCAATGCCACCGATACCCGATCCAGCTATTTGAGTCGTTATCGGACTGATATCTGATCCACGTATTGGATCGGTACATCCCTAGTATCTTTACACTCCAATCACGGGGTGAAAGCCGTAACCGTTACACTTCCAACTGCCCCTTGTTGTTTTTTTGGTGCAAGTTTTCTTAAAAATTCTGAATACTAAATGCAACATCAGAGCGCTGATCTTATCAAATGATTTGCATTTTAAGTTTTGGAAATTTTGAAAAATGACATCAAGGTTTAGAATCTGGTGCCAAAGTGTCACAAGTAAAATTTTGTTTATTTGCAGCATGGTTTTGTAATAAAACAGGACAGAGAGGCGTCTTCATGCAGGTGCAAAGCTCATTTTATTGGTGATCTACCATCAGAATTCTATAGTACAGCTGTACTGGATTAAGCTTGAATCTTGAATCTTAAACTCTAGTTTAATTAGCAGGGCGTCTCCTTCATCTCCTCCTCCTCCGCGTTCATACACAGTTATAAACCTGTAACATTACGGATCCAGGTCCTGTATCGGCACACATCCATGAACTTCACCGTTCTAGCACAGAAATATGGAGATGATGCTATAAGCACTCCATACAGGGCATTATTCACTACCAGACTACCACCAGAGTTACCCTGCGTGTAAGAGAGAGAGAAAGACAGAGAGATTGTTAAATTACAGATTAAAAATAATATCTTTTTCATTCACATACAGTTTATAAGGTGAAAACTGAAGAATAAACATCAATGTTCAACACTAACCCTGTCAGCTGGACGCAGTAACACTACATTCACTCAAATCTACTGTAGGCTCTTTGTACTCTGATGAGTTAAGGAGACGGGGCTTGTTTTGGACTAAACGTTTAGTCTGACCTGAAGTATTTTACTTAACCAAACTTAACCAAAACTACAGAGAGAACATCCACATGCACACAGAGCGCAGGGTGTTGATTCACTCCAGCTACAAAACCACAGTTTATCAAATATGTTAAATATGACTTTGTTTTAAATGTACACTACAGAAGTCTGTATATAATTAAGTCTCACCCCACAACTGTCTACACGCTGATTTTTCAGATCCTTGGCACAAACACGCCAGCTATAGTAAAAGCGTTGTAAGTTTATGTTGGGGTCGTTCTTGTACTGAGACATATCTTCACAATCAGTTATATCCATCTGTCCACACTGTAGATCTGCCAATTGTGTAGAATTCCCTGTTGGACAATAGAAATAATGTCAGACATACTCACATAGAGTTAGAAATATCATTTGTTCTTTAGAAGTTAATACATTTAATAAGAATGATTTGTTTTTTTTTATTTGTGTGGCTGAGTAAATCTCACCTTTAAGGGGTGGACCGATGGGTTGAGGTATAAGAGGGGCGGTAAACCGTCCAAATACCTCAGCACGAGTTCCTTTAGCTGGAGAAGTGCAGCCAACAGAAGGTAAAGCAATCTTCTTTAACGGAGTCGAGGGCTTTTTGTAATTCACCTTCAAGAGCATAATGTCGTGTAAGTCATGGTACCGGTGTCTTTCAATAACGTCACCTCTAGTTTTGCTTTTTAATGAATGTGTACGCAAAAGTGTCACCAGATTCCTATAAAATGAAACACAAGTTTGTAAAGTTCCAACATTTCAGCATATCAGAAAGGCAAAGTTTTATTTAAAGTGCTGGAATAGAACAGAAATGCACTATATTGCATACGCACTGATCAGAATTATGCTTTGTTCTGCTCTTGTGTATAAATGATATATTCATCAATGTCAAAGTAAACTTGATTGTCTTCTCTGCTATATGCTGTAAAAGTATACAGAGACGAGACGACGTGGCTCCAGTTTAACAGTACAGAGAAGAGGGAACATATAAGGCACATGGAATAAGCAATATATAAATAATTTGATAAATGATTTATCAGTCAGCTGGGACCACAATTTCTGGTCTGAGATATGCTTAAAAACATTTAAAACAATTAGAAATCCCAATTTACAATTAATACAATACAAAATCCTGCATAGAGTGCACTACACAGGTCATCGCATGTTTAGGATGGGTTTTACAGCTGCTAACAATTGCTCACACTGTCAAGGCAATACACCTGATAATTACATCCACGCTCTATGGTTCTGTCCACCTGTTCAGAGGTTCTGGTATGGGATTTGTGAAGACTTATCAAAGTGTCTTAAATGTTCCATTCCAGCCTCTCCTTCAGTCTGCTTGTTGGGCGACCTAGATGGTGTCACTACAGAGGTTAACACAATCCGCATGGCTTTCACCGCTTTATGCATCGCTAAGAAGACTGTCCTCATGAACTGGAAAAATAAAAATAATCTTAAT
>JAVGVS010002662.1:0-11018 GCA_032718565.1 Distichodus sexfasciatus
TAATTGTATATAACATTAAATTAATTTGGAATGCAACTGAGAAAATTTAAATTGTACCAAAGTGATAATTACATCTACTAACTTAAATATTCAATTTCTATTCTACTGATTTCTATTTTAAATCAGTAATTTGTGAGATTAAAAAATAAATTTTAGCTTTGCTTTATAAGCACTTATGGATAGCACTTCCATATTTTCTTAGCATGCAGTTCAGAACGCATAAAACGTACGTTTCAAGTTTCTGCGTAGTGCATAATATAAAAAGTACATACTTGTATGAAAGTGGCTCGTGTGACATGGCCGTGTTGTTGGCTCAGTTTTCAGGAGAGCCCGGTGCAGTGGGCTCAGGCCGTAGTCTTCGCCGTGGAGGAGATTAACCGAAACCCGACCCTGTTGCCGGGGGTGCGGCTGGGATACAGGATCATGGACAGCTGCACACGGCTCCCCTTCAGCCTGAGAGCGGCTCTGTCCATGATCAGCGGCAGCGGCGACGAGACGTGCAACTCCACCCGACCCGTCAAACTCATCATCGGAGACTCCTCGTCCACCCAGAGCATCATCCTGTCCAAAACCCTGAGTCCGCTGCACGTACCGATCGTAGGTGTCACACTGTGGAGTCTGGTGGGAAATAAATGGCAATTAAAAGGTGCATTTGAGCAGATAATCAAAGAGTCAAAGAGCTCTTATCAGACCCTCCAGGATTTTATGATGCTGCGATCGCAACTATTAACGCAAATTCAGCCAGTCCCTGCAAATTCATCACTACCATGCACATTTTGACCAACCGCCACAACTGTTCCGTAATTTCTGACCGACTCATTGTCGTTCCCCGCAAAACACTGAGCCATAGGTCAGGGAACTCACTTCCTTGTTACGATTAGAAAACGCAAGAAACGTGTAATAAAAACGCCTCACATTTACCTTTAAAAATAACTAAATGATTAATGGTTAATAAAAATAATGGTGGTTTTGTTCCCTTCATTTTAATTAATTGTTAAAGATTCATTATAGAGGGGGACAAAAATGGTGCTCTCACAACTTCTACAAAAACACCTGAAAACGCAGCAACTTTTATCACAATTTTTAAAAAACAAAATCAGGCATTTTAGACCGCAACAATCTCAAAAAAGTCCAGCAAAATCCTGAAAGGATCCATAACCGTCAAGTCTCGGGGGTGGAGATTTAAGTGGAGTCTCCAGCTGATGTGCTTAAAAAGTAGACCTCATTCCATAGAACGAGATCCACTTTCCAGACGAACATGTCATTTATTATTTTTTAATAGCTCTGATAACAAGGTTTCAAGTCAAAGTAAAGTGATCATTTTCTACAGTATTCAGAATACAGCACGATATTGTGTGGATTTTTCCTGCTCCAGCATGAGTCTAACAGTTTGAGTGCAGTGTGATCAGAAAAGTGGAACCTGCTCACGTCTTTTATACAATAACAGTCAGTCATTTTTAGCCCCAAACTGGAAAAAATAGAAACAGTCTTTTCTATGCAAGGTTAAAAATTTGACAACGTTAATCTAATGGTTTCCACTGAAGAAAAGCGAATCTAGTCAGTAAAAGTAAAGAATAAAGAAAGTCCAATAACGACTCAAATAGCTGGGTCGGGTATCGGTAGAATTGGGCCTATCTGTAAATGTGTGCACGCTCAAGTCAATATAATAATAAATAATTTAGCATATACATATGGATGTGTAATTATTGCACTGTTTTATTTAGAAAAACAGTATTTAAGTCAAATATTTTCTTAAGCAGAACAGAATAATCTCAGTCATGTATTTTTTAAAGCATTATTTATTATTATTTCCATTTTAAAAAGACACAGAGACTGTATCAGATTTGTATTGTATCAGCAGATGTCCAAATTTACAATATCGGTATTATATTGGACACAAAAAAGTGGTATCGTGCCATGTTTTGCTGAGAAAAAACGTTTTTGCTCTTTTAAGCACGGCAACAATAAACACATTTTTAGTAGGAATGCATGATATGTGAATTACTGGCCAATGCCGGTGTCCGATACTTCCATGCCTATATCTGCCGATGCCGAAAAATGAGGAAGAATATTTTGCTCGTCAAAGTTAAACCCAGAATTTTGACACAAAAATAGCGCCATAACTCTGACATTTCTAACGCATTGCCAATATAATTAGTTAAAATTTTTTGCATGTGCAAGCAGAGTTGAGCGCGAAAATACGAGAAACTTCGCTTGTGAATGTTCCACTGTGTGGAGATAACACCATACATTTTAAGAAAAAGACGCGGGCCATATAAAGTCCCACATCGGACTTTGGACATCCCTAGCACAAGCGCTACCTTTCTGACGCACAATAAATAAAATATCGGCGGAAAATATCGAGCAAATCTAAGCAACCGTCCGATGACTATGACCTAAAAATTAGCAATTATCTGGGATCTCATGCTAAATGCCTCAATAAAAATCTCCGTAACTGGTAAAAGCATCCCTTTTTAAAGTACAAAAGCAGTTAAGACTAAATTCAACTTTGTCACATGCTTTCCCATAGATCAGCTACCTGGCCACCTGCGCATGCCTCAGCAACCGTCAAGAGTACCCCAACTTTTTCCGCACCGTCCCCAGCGACGTGTACCAGGCCCGCGCAATGGCGGAGCTGGCCAAGCGTTTCGGCTGGACCTGGGTGGGTGCCGTAGTGGCTGACAATGACTACGGACTCCTGGCGGTGCAAGTGTTTCAGGAGGAGACCAAAGGCACTGGAATCTGCCTGGCATTCGTCCGGACGCTCCTCCGGGAACGCTTAGCTAGGGACGTGGATCGTGCCGCCTCTGCCGTGCAGGCCTCCACTGCGCGGGTGATCCTGGTGTTTGCCTGGTACGTGGACGTGGAGTCGTTCCTCGTCGAACTCGTGCGGCGGAACGTGACAAACCGTCAGTTCCTGGCCAGCGAGATCTGGAGCACCAGCGGACGTCTCCTGTCTAACCCCGAGCTCTATGTGATTGCACAGGGCACGCTGGGGGTAGCCATCAGAAGCGCACCCATCCCGGGATTCGGGAGGCACTTGGAACAACTTCATCCATCCCGTTACCCTGGAGACGCGCTGCTCAGGGTGCTGTGGGAGAGGACGTTCAGATGCAGCCCAGTGCGGAAGTCTTCGGATGCCTTTCAGAATGCTTTGCCGCCGTGTAAGGGGACGGAGAGCTTAGAAGGGGTGCAGAACAGCGTTACGGACGTTTCCAACCTGAGAGTTGCCTACAATGTCTACCTGGCTATTTACGCCGTCGCTCATGCACTGCACACTCTGCTGGACTGCACGCCACTTAACAGCTCTGACCATAGCATCAGCCCGAGCTGCTCATCTCCAGACAACGTCATGACCAAACAGGTATTGCAAGAAATCACAAATACTACTGATGATAATAACCTCTAATGACTCCTCCATACTGCCTTCAACCTCCAGCTCTTGGAGCAACTCAAGTTGGTGAATTTTACCACTCAACTGGGAGAGGAGTTTTATTTCGAGAACGGAGAGACTCCGGCTGTGTATGACCTGGTGAACTGGCAGAGAGGCGCTGGAGGAATCCTGGAGTACGTCACCATCGGCCGGCTGGAGGGATCCCAACTCATAATCAATGAGTCTACCATCAGGTGGCCCGGCAACATAAACAAGGTGCGAAGAATTCCATGACGCTTTTACATCACTCACATAGTGTTTACGGCATTTAGCAGACGCTCTTATCCAGGGCGACGTCAATGATCTATTTTCAGGGACAGTGTCCCTGGAGCAACTCTGGGTTTAGGGTCTCACTCAGGGATCCAGGAGTGGTAGTGCAGAAGGTACAAATTGAAACCCACAACCTCCTGGTCCAGATGTGAGCATCCTAGCTCTAGACCACCACCTCTACACACCACAACGCCTGGGAAACAGTGCTTGGGGATGATACTTGCCCAAGAGTACCTCAGTGATGCCTTTACCAGTCCAGGACTAGAACCCATGACCTTCTGATCACAGGTCCAACTCCCAGTAGCTCCAGTTGTCTCGAGATCCTTTCACAGGTATTTTAAACACAAGGGACAACCACATGCCAATGGTTCACACCTTCGCTTGGGTAAAACCAACAACTCTCACATTGATCCACACCTTGCTGTGGGAGAGGACGTTCGGATGCAGTCCAATGGGTAACTCTTCAGACGACTCTTGGAACGCTTTGCAGAACCTTGCCCCATGCGACCATGTGACCCTAACATCTCAGTGGATGTCAGGGCATTTCAATGACCACAATCAAGGTGACAACCCGACTAGAGGGTAAATACCTGGAACTCCCCATCAGAGTTTTTCAATATGGAAGGGGCCTTTCGTATAAGATGAAATGTCTTCAAGAATTTTGAAAAGAGGTCCAGTTGCCTTCTATTTAAGCCCTTAGGATTACATTGTGCACCCAAAATAGAAGCCTCTGTAGCTCTGTCCACAACTTTGGCAACATTCATCAATGATGCTTTGCTCCAGACAATTTTTAACAATTCTGGGTTTTGCAAGGTTACTGCAGCTACACGTATAAGGCTTGGAGGGCGACATAACACTTCCAACTCTGAATGCAACAGTTGAATTTTTTATTTTTATTGGTGATGTTATGGTCAAGGGGCAGTTGATAGTGTAACGGTTAGGGAGTTGGCCCTGTGATCAGAAGTTCACCAGTTCAAGTCCTGGACCAGTAAGGGTACCACTGAGGTACTCATGAGCAAGGTACCGTCCTTGTACAAGCTGCTGGTACAAGCTGCTGGCACACAATTTCTCCAGGAATTGCCTTTGTAGTTACCAATATTGTAATTAGTAAACTTCATAACAACCTTATTGTGTCCTATTGTCAGGTGCCCGTGTCAGTGTGCACTGCCCAGTGTCTTCCAGGCACAAGAAAGGCCATAAAGAAGGGTTTGCCCATCTGCTGCTTCGACTGCCTGCCCTGCGCTGAAGGAGAATACAGCAATGTAACGGGTAAACAGATGCTACCTCAGACACTGCAAAAATTCAAGTAGAGCTTAAACTTGTAGAGGAGCATGTTATTTGCATCAACTAGGGGGAATGAAGTTAATCACAATCGATGCATCATGATATAGGCGTGGACGATTTTGCACCGATGCACTGATTATATCGGGGGATTTAAATGGTGGTCAGCTGCCGTTAATTGTTGACCCATGAAAAACCAATGCCACTAGCAAATCATTATTTTGGGTTTTGCAATGTATTGTGGCTCGTTCACAAAAGTGAACGATTTTGTGCCAAAGTTATGGGCAAAGTTACACCACTTGGTAACATTATTTTAGTCTAGACATCTAGCAGAGAAGATCTCCAAAAGGTCAAACAATCCTGGAACAAATACTTCAAAAATCTTTTACTGTTTTGTTCTTTTAATTGTTTTCAATTTTATATATTTCAAAATTTCGCTTTTGTGTCTCCTTTACAGGCTCCTCAGAATGTCACCGCTGTCCTCCAGAGTTCTGGTCCAACAGCATCAGGACTGCGTGCATCCCACGCGAACTAGAATACCTCTCCTACCACGAAACCATGGGCGTCACCCTTACCACCGTCGCTGCGTCCGGCGCCGCCACCACGACGGCCATCGCCTTGGTTTTCGCATACCACCGGCAGACTCCCATCGTCAAGGCTAACAACTCGGAGATGAGCTTCCTCCTGCTGCTGTCGCTCAAGCTCTGCTTCCTGTGTTCACTGGCATTCGTGGGCCGACCGTCTCCGTGGTCCTGCAGCCTCCAGCAGGCGGCGTTCGCCATCAGCTTTGTGCTCTGCATCTCTTGCATCCTGGTCAAGACCATCGTGGTCCTGGTGGCGTTCCGCTCGGCCCGTCCCGGATCAGCCAGCCTGGTGAAGTGGTTCGGGCCGGCTCAGCAAAGAGCGAGCGTTTTGTTTTTCACCTGCGTGCAGGTGGTCATTTGTGCCGTTTGGTTGTCACTCAACCCGCCGGTGCCACGTCGTAATTTAGGCGTCCAAGAATCGAAAATCGTTTTAGAATGCGTTTCGGGGTCCGTGGCGGGATTTTCTCTGGTGCTGGGCTACATCGGGCTGCTGGCTGCCGTCTGCTTCGTGTTGGCCTTCTTCGCCAGGAAGCTTCCGGACAACTTCAACGAGGCCAAGTTTATCACCTTCAGCATGCTGATCTTCTGCGCTGTGTGGGTCGCCTTCGTGCCCGCCTATGTCAGCTCTCCGGGGAAGTACAGCGTCGCTGTGGAGGTCTTTGCCATCCTGGCGTCCAGTTTCGGCCTTTTGGTTTGCATATTTGTTCCCAAATGTTACATCATCCTGCTCAGGCCGGAAAACAACACCAAGAAGTTTTTGATGGGAAAAACGCAATAACGTTACAATGGATCTGAGCGAGTAATTGATCACTGACTAAAATTCCAAACCTCTAGCATTATCTTCACCACGATAATCTTTACTTTAACATTTAATCGGTAATCTTTAATCATGATAGTCATCTGAAGTCAGGCTGCCCAGCCTTAGCATGTAATAGGCTTAAAACTAGAGGTTGACCGATACTGATTTTTTCCAGGGCCGATATCAATACTGATTACTGCTAGTTAACGGTGCCAATAACTAAACATGGCACGATACCACTTTATGTCCGATACGATACCGATATAGTAAATTTGTATATCTGCCGATACGATACAAATACGATATAGTCTCCGATTCTTTTTAAGCAGAAAACAGAAATAATGCTTTAAAAATGTCTATATGGGGTATCGGTGACCCAATGGATGGACCCTATGCCACCGAAACTCGATCCAGTTATTTGAGTTGTTATCGGACCGATATCCCATCCACGTATCGGATCGGTGCCGTCTTTAATGATACGTGATATTTTGGAACCAATATGCAAAACCAAAAAAAATCTCATGCTGCGCTCGTGAGTGGTGGCGTGTGGTGTGTGAGACAACAAGGCTTCAGCGCTGACTGGCTACTAGTGATGCAAGGGTCGACCCGTGACCCGTGGGTGCGGACATTTTTAAAATATCGTGGGTGCGGGCGGGCGGGTCAAAAAGTTACAAAACGCATTTCATTATCGATCAAAACGTGTTGTAAACGGGGTTCGCATTACCTCTCCTCTCGATGCTGGCAAGAGCGGTGCTTTGCGTTCCTGCAACCAGCGCATCGAGCGAGCGCGCGTTCAGTTCAGCAGGTCGCGTGCTAGAAGCGCATCGAAATAGGCTAAACCCCGGCACGGTGGATTCCATCCTCTTTCTCCACAGTGCTTCCAAACAGCTGTCATAAATGCAGTCGGCGTATATTTTTCAATTCTGGAGTTTTCAATTTGTAGGATAAGCTACTAGTTTGGTGAAATATCACGGTCAAGTGTGCTCTGTTCTACTTCATTTTAGACAAAATTAAGTTAAAAGAAGACCTAAGTTCTACTAAGTTCATTCAAATCTGATGGAGTTCTACGATCTGATGTTTCATCAGATGTTACAGTTTTGACAACTAGTGTGTTTTGCATACATGCACGCTTGTGTGTGTTTGTGCGAGAGAGATGTCTTTCGTGCAATTTTATGCAACCCTTCAATAAATAACGACGTAAAAATCGATCTTTTGGTTTGGTACACAGTTAATCTTGCATAAAATTGTGTCATCATCTTCAATGCGAATCTAGCACAAATCTATGTCATCTATGGGTTACAGTGTCACAAATGACACTTCATTTGGTAGGTTCCATGGCAATACAGGCTCACTGGTGTTTTTTTTTCCTCGGGCCGGGTCGGGTTTTGGGTCATTATCCACGCGTATTTTTGCGGGTTGGGCAGGGCGGTTTGGATCTCCTGACGGGTCGGTTTGGGGCGGGTGTTAAAAGCTGAACCGCGCAACACTACTGGCTACTACTCGTGTGACATATAGCCAATCTGAGACTGTTGTGGGCGGGACATGAAATAACACAGCGAGTCGAGAGCAAACGGCACAGAGAGAAGAGACGGCAGTGGAGCCACAGTAGCGCACCCTGTAATTACTTAATATCGGTGGTGGTCAAAATTAAACACCGATACCGATAATCATCAAAATTCCTAATATCGCTTATCTGATACATTTACATGTGCCTTCTTAGGAAATAAAATGCTTGATGAAAGTTGGATTTAAATGTTCAAAAGCCCCTTTTATGATGCACATCGTTTTCTACACATCAGGTCTATTTGTGTCATTTCAAATTAGCAACGTTAATTTATGCAATTAAATAAAAAGCCACTGCTGTTTTCCATCCTCAGGGTTTTTAATTAATTGTTGGACTGGAAAATTGTGTGACTGAAGAATGAATCATTAGTTATGAATTAATCTAATTAATTATTCATTACAAACCAAGCCTGATTTTCTGCTGATTTAGTACACACACAATAAAAGAAACGGTGTCATCCAACATCACTTTCCTCATCTTGACCCATTCTACTCAAATCATTTAGACTTGTGGTGATTCAGTGACTACATTAACCAGTTCCTCTGCTGCTCTAGTAGATTTTTAATTGACTTTAATTACAGAGGTGGTGTGTGCAGGCATAGTAGAGGGATCAGGGACTCTTATGAGATTGTGATAAAAATTTTTTTAAGTGACTTGTAAATGGTAGACAATTTACAGTTGTATCCATTTATGTATGCATCTGTCTCTCTTCACAAATACAAATAAATATGTTTAAAATCTGTTAAACTGACGAAAAAGACAGAAAAAAACTAAATATTATTTCTATTCAACAGTCTGTATGAGATATTACACACATTTTCAGATTCTAAATAAAGAAAATCTGACAATCAAATCACCGTGTTGTGCTGAGTTTTACACATTCACTTATCATGTTGCTTGCTTACCATTTTTAGGGTTATTTTTGTGTTTGACATGCAGCAAAAGTCTTCATATAAGCCACAGCCGTTAATAACAATATTCCATTTGCACCCTCTGGTGGTCATAAAGTAAAATAATATTTTGTCTATGAACAACTCCTCTTCATTCATACTTTAACCATCTCAGACGGAACTTTTTTGGACAAAAAACTAATTGGAACTTGAGCTTTAAGTCAGTCATCGTTAAATCCTAAAATCGTATAGTCTTTTAATTTATTCTCATTCTTAACTATTCTATTAAATCTGGACTGGCTTATGACCGATCAGTGCACATTTCACTACATGTACTTGTATTATTGAGTATGTGACGAATGAAGAATATTAAATCTAGAATAAAACACTGTTTCACTTACTGTTCCATCTTATTTAACAAGTTTACTCAGTTAGTGAAATTGTTAAAAAAGGTAAAACACACACAACAAGTGTTAATATAAACCTTTCATGTTTATGTGCAACTACACAAGATGGACAAACATCTTTTATCGTACCAATATGGCAATTTTATAAATCATAAATTCAAAATGTGTAAAACATACACTCCGTTCATTTCAGTTTAAATGAACTGCGAACACATTATTTTTCAACTAGTTTCCTTAAAGGACACTTTTTGTAGTTTGCTGTGGGGTAAGTTGATGGCTTAAAGGATCAACCTGAATTCTTTTTAAAATAAAGATTACTCATAATTAATGTTGAAGAATAGCCTTATTTTTTTCTTTAAAATGTGTTACTCTTACAATGATCATATTTACTTATGCATTGGTAAATTATGCAGTTTCAAGATATTTAGCCAGTATTAAGCCATTATTTCGAGATACTAAGCCATTATTTTGAGGTAACTAAGTCAAAATTTCAAGATACCATCATTATTTTTTTTAGATATTTAAGTCGAAATTCCGAGATACTAAGTCATTATTTTGAGATTATTGTGAGTTATTTTAAGAAAGTTTCTCATTATTTTGAGATAACTGTTATCTTGAGATATTAAGCCATTATTCCGAGATACTAACCCATTATTTTGAGATACTAAGCCACTATTTTTAGATATTTAATTTGAGAGATACTAAGTCATTATTTTGAGAAAGTTTCTCATTATTTTGAGATATTAAGTAGTTATTTACGTAGTTAGGTTTTTTCATTATTTTGAGATTACTACGTCATTATTTCCACTTAAATTATAAATATTTTTTTAATCAAGATTCCATAATTTTGCCATCCAAAGCTAGATGTAGAGATTAAAGCATATTCGAGATATAGATATTACAGCAGCTCGTTGCCATTCCATGTGTTTCCTCAGCGCCCTCTAGCGGTACACAGCTCAACACGTCTGCAGGCCACAAACCACTTTTACTGTTTTAACTGCTTAATAAAAACGTTTTTAATCCATTTTTAGATCCTTTACCATCATAACATCCCATATCCCTGCCTAATACGACCCACAGTTACACGCCAAACCATGAGAAAAGCATAGAAATAGTCGATTAAAATGGATTTTTGCGCAGGAGTATATTTAAAACTACGCTGTGCACGTCAACATGTTAATATAAACACTAAAACAGCCCACATTTAACTACAAAACCTAACAAACCTCGATCTTATTTGCTGAAAATGTTATTTATTAAATGTGGAGACTTGATAGTGTTCATATCTTACCGTAGGAAGAGTTCGGTGGTTGTAGCTTAACGTAAGGAGAAAGGAGAAGTTCAGTTCCATTGGAGCTTTTTCTGTATTTAATCATTTATTTTATCATTTGCAAAGATCCAGCTGTTTCTGAAACACAAGGACAAACTACAGCTGAGATCTGAACCTACGAGCTCTGAGGAAGTTACGCACATGCCTGCGTCAACGTCTAATTTTATTTTATTTTTTATTTAACAATTTAACAGTTCCAGTGATTAAACTAGACACAGCTTGTGGATCCATAATCTATAATAATGTTGGAAATATGAGTATATTGAATATTTTACAATGGAGAAAGCTAACATTTAAGGGAGGAGAGTGCACGAATTGGAACAAAATCCAAGATCACCAAGAAAGCGAATGTTTTGCAGTATATTTGTTTTGCAATATCTTTAGTAAAATATATTTGCAATACAATTTATAAGAAGTCAAAGTTATTCTAAATTTGGTGGAAATCTAATCTATTCACCAC
>JAVGVS010002663.1:0-11016 GCA_032718565.1 Distichodus sexfasciatus
CACACACACACACACACACACACCTTACACCTCGGGCTCGTCGTCCGAAGAGCTGGCGATAAAAGGATCGATCCCGGCGAGAGAGAGGTCTGGTTTCTTGCACAAGGCCGGAACGTCAGAAACGTCGAAGTACTTGAGAGTGTGGTAGGCCTTGGGCCCTCCGTGGTTCGGGGTCTTGTTAGCATGTTTGAATATTTCATGACGAAGCCTTACAGAGAAAACAAACCCAGTGTGTTACAGGCCTTGGGACGTGCTTCACCTTGCCGCGGCTTTTTAAATAGCTTTGAACTAAAGAAATAAACTCACCACTTTCCTTGCTGGAGATTAGAGACGCTACTGATCTCCACCTCGATGGCTTTTTCGCTGAAGGTTGTCCCGAGCTGGTCAGGGAAAGTGGCGGGAGACTCGGGCTGAAATTTCAACACGGCAACAAGACAGAATGAAATCTATCATTCGTTCACTTGTTTTTGACATTAAAAATGAAAAATTAAACCCAAGTGATAAAAAAAAAATCATTTCCAAAACCAAAATGGAAAATGTGTGTGGGGAGAAGCTTGAGACGGTTATAATTACTTTAAAAAAATAGTGTAATTAAAAAATCTAATAAAAAATATATATAATTAATCAATTGCAAACCTAAAATGAAAATCTTGTGTGAAATACTGATTGACGAAAATCTAAACCACTACTTAACAAATTCAGAACCAAAATGGAGTCATTTTTTAAATTGAATTCATGTTAGTAGGAAAGAAAAAACAACGAATGAAAAACTGAGACATGGTTGCTGATTAGTGTTGATAAATAATGCTGAATCAACCCCCCAGTGCTATTCACTCTTCTTGCCACTAGGGGATGAACGTGAGTTGAAATTTTTTTAGCTATCAACGATGTGTCTACAACAAAAAAAAAAATTATGTAAAGGGTTCAGTGACCAAAAATTGAAGAAGTTAAAACTAGGAAATGTAGACATTATACTCGAGCTAGCTGTTAAATTAATGTTCTTGTGTCCTTGTGGCCATAATAGGGAACTACAACTTTTTAAAACCTTAAAATTCAACATTTTAAACCCAATTTTTACATCTTTTTAAGCCATGAACAGTGTTTTAAAAACTGTGGAAGTGGAGTTTAGTGACCAAAAAATAAGCAGGAGGAAGAAGAAGAAGAAGAAGAAGAAGAAGAAGAAGAAGAAGAAGAAGAAGAAAACAAGAAAGACAAATAAAAAAGTAGAATTGATAAAAGTTTCAAAAGAGAAATGAGGAATTAATGTTGAGCTCAAGTCAGGAACAGACTAACCACAAGAAAAGTAACAGTCCTTGTGGGCAAAATAGGGAGCTACTAACTTTTTAAAACCTATTTTTTCAGGCCCAATTGGAAAGAAGGACTGTGCAATTACTTTAGTGACCAAAAAGTAGCAGGAAGAAGAAGAAATAAAAAGTAGAATTGATAGAAGTTACTAAGGAGAAGTGAACTAATGTTCAGCTCACATAAAGAATGGGTTAATCCATAAGAAAACTAATAGCACAGTTCTCCTTCATTGAAAAATATAACGTCTCCTAAATGAACTGCAAATTTTAAGCTGGAACGGGCAGTTAGGGAATTGGGCCCGTAATCGGAATGTTGTTGGTTCAAGTCCCGGACTGGTAAAGATACCGCCGTGGTATTCATGAGCAAGCTACCGTCCTCAAACCTCGCTTCCCAGGCACTGATGGGTCAGATGCAGAGGTCGCTTTTCGCTGTGGTGCATTCAACAATGACAAATACTAGTTTTGGAAAAATGAGACTGTTATAGACACCTGAGTTTTCGGATCCTGGGTTTTCTCAGGGCAGAGAACTTGAGAGAGGCTGGTCTTTCCCTCGAGCACGCTGTGCGACGGCATGCTCAGAGGATCTATGAGCACTTCGTAGGGAACAGAAGGGTGCTTCCAGGAGGACGGGGTGTGCAGACTCCATCGGTCCGGCTGCCCAAATGTGCCTACGGGAAACACAAGTCTCTCCTTCGACCATTTAGACTTCTTCACTAACGTTTTTCTAACGCAGAATAAACTGACTTCTGTACATTCCCTTAAACTGGCCACAAAACACGTTGGGCCTCATTGACTATGTATTTACTTAGATTTGTTCTTAAGAATGTTACGACATATAAATAGTACAATATTATATAACTGTAGAACTGAAGAAAACCAATTAAGCTAACGTTTTGCAGCACTTGTAGATTCTGTTCTTACCCAGGAACGAATCTCAAATATTTACACACTGGTGAATGAATCACAATCGTTTAGAAATTGTTAACAAATTTCTTCTTAACAACGGTTGTTCATAAAACTATATTGGTTCTTAGATTTGGTCTTAAGAAAGTTAAGACACATGCAGTAAAATTTCACCCTTTGTAGATTCTGTTCTTTACAATGGAATTAAAGTCATAAAGACAACATTAATTTGGCAAATTTGCGAGGAAAAAAATCTGAAGTTTTTGAGCGAAAAAAGTGAGATATTTTCTGAGAACATAATGTGGCAAATTTGCGAGATGAAACTCAGATATTCTCAGAGAACATAAAGCCGTAAATTAGCAAGAACATTTTTTATGGTTTTACAATTCCATTTTACAATTCCAAATTACAATTTCTCCACCAAGAAATCGCAAATAAAAAAATATCGATGAACGTCAGGAATCTTGAATGAAAACTTCATAAGTAGGTTTGGAGAACAATTTTCTTCTGAAGCACGATGGGCGGACGAGGCTCGTTGATTTCAGTTCTAAGACTTTGAAACATCTCAAACTGGAAATGATTCTAGTTAATGTGGAATGGCAAATTCCAAGAGTTCAGTCAGGAAAAAGTTCTTGGAAAGTGGTCAAAGCTCTGGAACTGATGAATCGTGGAAACATTGCTTTTCGGCCACTTAACTGGACATGGTGATTGAGACGACTAACCGTGTCTCATTTCATCAAATAAAGTTAAATCATTCTGATGGATTTCCTAACCCTTGTCAATGTGAAAATATATTAGAAGGTCCGTTCAGGCCTAACAAATCCCACTCTTAAAAAATGTAAACGAAGTCAGATATTACCTATAAACTCCCCATGGATGCTCCAGAGTCTCACGGTGAAGTCCATGGAGGACGTGAGCAGAACTTGATTGTTCTCAATGATCTGGAGCCTTTGAAAAGCAGAAAGGTCCGTATTTGTTTCAGTGAGAGCAGAATTTTTACCTCAGAAGCTGAATCTGACGTCTACACGCCTGCTCACCCTGTGATGCTGCGGATATGCGCTCGCCAGAAGTTCACAGCTGGAATGTGATTAAAGTCAATTAGCAACACAAGAAAAGTTAGCATTAAATTCAGATTGCAGCTGAGTCCGAATGCGGGAGGAAAACTGATCTACAAAACGTGTCAAACATGTTTTTCAAAAAACTAAGAATCTTAGCATGCTTGAGAGTTAAGTGAAATGTAAATGTGAAATGAAATGCAAGAAAAAAATGAAAGAACGAACAAAGGAAAAAAACAAAAAAAGAAAACAAATGAACTAATGAATGAGCAGCGAAAACAAAAGAAAAACTAAAGAACTAACAAACAAACAAAAGAAAGAATAAATGAGCAATTAATGAATGAACAAACAAAAGAACAAACGGAAGAACTGATAACTATTTCAGGTGAACTCCATGTACCTGAGTGCGTATAACAATGGAGTTTTATCTTCCCCTTTTCCCCACGTCACTGTTTATAGCCGTTTTCACAGCTTGTGCTTTTTAATTAGTTTTTCTGAAGTGAGTCCTTTTTTTTTTTTTTTTTTAATAAAAGACATCTGCCCTGAATGGGCTCCCTGCCCATGAACAACATGAACAAACAAAAGAACAAACGGAAGAACAAAATAAGAAATAATAGAAAGCATAAGTTACGAAGGAGTGAACGAATGAAAGAAAGAAAGAACAAATGAAAAACCAAATCAAAGGCAAAGACACGAAGGACTATTATGTTGAAAAGTCATAAAAGTTAATTTAAACGAGAATTACTTTTTGGGGGTTTCTCTTCAAGCGTCATCATGCACTCCTTGATGTCGTAAACATAGACGAAGCCGATCTGATCAGCAGCAAAAAGGAGGAAGTCATCCGGAATGACCGCTAACTTGGTGATCTGCTTCTGGAGTCTGGACTAAAACCAAAAAAGGCGAAAAACGTCAAATTGATACATTGACTTACGAGCGTATTTTTAGGGAAGGCAAATGAGGAGAAAATACCGCTGGGAAAGATGTAAACAACTTCCCTCCATTCATCACGTTCCAGAAATGGACGTGACCTTTGATGGAAAGACACAAGAACAACAGAATTACAAAATGAAAAATTGAAAGACTTTACGTATCAACACTTCTCACATGATTTACGACGACCAGACAAACTGACTGAGGCCGAAGGAAGGATGGACAGATGGAAAGACAGATTTACCGATTTATTTATTTTTTTGTCCTGAAGGAAACTATAGATATCAACTCAAAATCGGGCAACATTTTTCAAAGCGCTGATGCAAATCTCAGATCAGTATTACAGTCCCAGTCCCATTTATAACCATGATCTAGTTTAATGTGAACCAAAAATTACAGTAAAACTTTACAGTAGTTTTAACCTTTAAATGGTCAATATTTTTTTCCAAAAAATCATCAAAACAAATAAGATTTATACCGTTTTATGAAGGCATTTTTGAACAGTTGTTAGATATGAAATTATATTAACATTCTAGTTAAATATGTGCAAAAGAGATTATACATTTTTGGATAAAAAATGGGAGAGTTGATGTTTACATTTTAAGGGTCAATATTTCAATAATGAAAATAAAAAGCCAGGATTCTAACAGATGTGCTATATAAGGCTTATTTACAATTTTAAGTTTAAAAACAGACAAAATCTAGCAAATTTAAGAACCTTTTTGTAGAATCATTAATTTTTTAATATGACATTTCAGGTTGTAGTGCAGTAATAGCTACACAAATATTTCAAACCTGTCATTTTTGTTTATTTAACCTCATAAGAAATCTACCTTTTGGTCCGGTTGATAGAAGAGAAGCTGTTCTGGAGAAGAGGTCACCTGATGTTCGGGTTTTTAAGAAGACAAGGCTCAGGACGCTCCGGTCCACATCTACACCAACAAAACACAACTAATTTAAGTCTTCATATTTTTATCCAGTATATAGTGTGTTGGTTCTGAACATAAATATTATACTGTGTATATAATAACAAATTTCATATACTGTATACTCTATATACTATACACACACATACTATGCATGTACTGTATATGAACATACAAACGAATGAAAGAACAAACCAAAGAAAGAAAGAACGAATGAACAAACAAACAAACAAAAGAACAAACAAATGAGTGAATGAATGAATGAACAAAAAGGAAAGAAAAAAGAATGAATAAATGAATGAATGAACTAAAAAATGTAAGAAAGACAGAAAAACTAAAGAGCGAGCAAACAAATGAAAGGAAGAATAAATTACCAAATGAATGAATGAAAGAACAAAGAACAAACAAAAGAATGAAAAAAAGAAATAAAGAAAGAAAGCAAGAAAGAACAAATGAGAGAATCAACAGATAAATAAGCAAATGAAAGAAAGAATGAATGAACAAATGAGCAAACAAATGAATGAATGAAAGTACAAACAAAAGAAAAAAACAAAGTAAAAAGAACCAATGAACAAATGAATGAATGAATGAATGAACATACAAACAAAAGGAGAGAACGAACCAATGAATGAACAAACAAACAAAAGAAAGAAAAACCAAGTAAGACAGAAAGAACTAATGATCAAAAGACAGAATTAATGAATGAATGAACAAATGAACAAAAGAAAGAACGAATAAACAAAAGAATGTATGAACAAAAGAACGAAAGAAACAAAGTAAGAACAAATGATTAAATGAACAAACAACAAAATGAATAAACAAACAAACAAAAGAAAGAAACAAAAAAAAGAAGGAATGAATGCACAAACGAATGAACAAATGAACAAAAGAAAGAAAGAAACAAAGTAACAAAGAAAGAACAAAAGATTAAATGAACAAACGACAAAATGAATGAACTAACGAAAGAAAGAAAAATGAAAGAACAAAGAAATGAAAGCAAGAATATATATATATATTCATTTTCCTGAACTAACAAACAAACAAAAGAAAGAATAAATGAGCAATTAATGAATGAACAAACAAAAGAACAAACGGAAGAACTGATAACTATTTCAGGTGAACTCCATGTACCTGAGTGCGTATAACAATGGAGTTTTATCTTCCCCTTTTCCCCACGTCACTGTTTATAGCCGTTTTCACAGCTTGTGCTTTTTAATTAGTTTTTCTGAAGCGAGTCCTTTTTTTTTTTTTTTTTTTTTTAAATAAAAGACATCTGCCCTGAATGGGCTCCCTGCCTGAATAATTTTGAAGGAGAATTAAAAACGAGTTAACAAAGCACAAAACTACCGTGTTCTTGTCTGTCTCCGTAATCTGTTTGTTGGATCAGCGGCGAGCGGAAGCGAGACTGGACGTGTCCGGACACCAGGTTCCACACGATGATCTCTCCGTCGTAGCTGCCGGTGGCCAGCAGGTGAGGAGGAGACTGAGCCATGCACAGCACGTCATCTTTATGACCTTTCCTCTGCACAAACACAGTCCAGGAATCACTGGTTTACTAAGAGCAGCATGAGCACGGTAATTAAATAAAAATGAATCAAACGTTCAGAACCTCGAATGTACGCAATCTTCCCGCGCTGGTTGTAATGCCGATTCATTCATGATGTTTCTTAATTGAGGTAAATTAAGGTCAGTTAATTATGATATGGATTTGAGGTCAAACTCTAGTTTCTGACTCTGTGTGTGTGTGTGTCCATGTATTTATTGCATTGTGGGGACCTTTTTGTCCCCTAAAATCACTTTTATCTGTTTTTTGGGGGTTTGTGGGGACATTTGAGAGGTCCCCATGAGGAAAAATGACTTTATGGAAAATGTGCTTGTTTAATTTGAGAAACTAAAAGAGGTAAAAGATGTGCTTTTGGTTACTGAGGTTAAGGTTAGGGTTAGGATTAGGTGTAGGTGTAAAATTATATACATCTAGTCATTGTGGGAGCCTATGGAAAGACCTCACAAAGATAGTAATAGAGAGACTGTATTGTGTGCGTGTGTGTGTGTGTGTGCGTGAATGTGTGTGTCATTACCACATCGTCCGGCCATGAAGGCTGTGGCCTCTGAACTTGATGAGAATCATCTGCCGAGTCCTGAAAGACAGACAGAAAATTTTACTGCCAGCATGTATATACATAATAGAACTGGTTGTGGTTAAGTGACAACAATGATGGATGATGGACAGAAAAAATGAAACAAACGATAAAAAGAAAGAAAGGAAGGAAAAAAGCAAAACAGCAAAGGAACAAATGATAAAAAGAAAGAATAAAAGCAAGAAGAATACATAAAAGAAAGAAAAACAAATGAAGGAACAAACAAATGAAAAAAGATTGAAAGAATAAAAGAACAGAAAGAACTGAAGAAAGAAAGAAAGTGAAAAAAGAATGAACAAAAGATAAAAGTAACAAATGAAAAAAGAAAAGAATAAATAGAAAGAAAGACAAAAGAATGAACAAAAATCAAATGAATGAAAAAACAAACAAAAGAAAGAATGAACAAACAAACATAAAAATTAAAAGACAGAATGGAAAGAAAGAAGAAATTAATGAAAAAACAAACAAAAGAAAGAATGAACAAACAAACATAAGAATTAAAAGAAAGAATGGAAAGAAAGAAGAAATGAGCAAAAGACAAAACAAAGGAAAAAACTAAAGAACAAAAGAACAAACTAAAGAAAGAACGAACAGACGAAAGAATAAAAACAACAATAGAAAGAAGGGGGAAATGAAAGAAGAAACAAAAGAAAAAACAAATGAATCAAAGAATAAATGAAAGAAAGATCAGACAAAAGAATAAAAGAAAGTAAGAAAGAAAGAAAGCAAAAAAGCAAAAGAGCGAGAAAAAGGAAAAAAACAAAAGAACGAAAGAACAAACAAAAAGAAAGAAAGAAAGAAATATAATATTTGAAGTCACTCAGTTCACAAATACACTTTATACTCAGGGACACACGGACCACATGATGGAGGGATAAAAAGGAAGGGTAGAAGAAGGAGAAGAAGGACAGGCCGACTCCCTCCTCCTCCTCCTGTCTGGATGCACATCACTCACACTGCTCTTCATCACTCTGCACCAGGACGACATCCAGCACCATCCCATCAAACTGCATTAACTGAAGCAAAGGACACGCGAGTAAATGAGAGAAAACCCCAAAACGCCTTTTCCTCCGGCGTTATCCCTCGCTCCCTCCAGCTGCCCGACCTCTCTGTCCTCCATACTGCAGCCCTGAATAATGCAGCCTCACACGTGGAGACGGCAAGGATGGAGAGGTGCAGTAAATGAAAAATGGGAATGGGGCTCGGCGATAAAGAGTGTGGAGTGTGTGTGTGTGTGTGTGTGGTAAAAAGAGACGTGATGGAGGAAATGGGTCACACCGGCCGGCCGCTTTTATGAAAGCCATCTGGGGGAATTATGCTGATAGGAAGCGGGCGGCGCTGCACGCTTCTGCTTTTATCCTCCCTTTCTTTTTCACACTCACCATATAAACGTCAATCCTCCGACTCCAGCCAACAGACATCACAAACCTGCCAAACGGAATAAAACAAGCTGTTGGCTGACCACGTGGGAGAAAAAGAAGGACATAAAAATCACGTTCACACGTAAACATACCTGCAGAACCGGTGGAGAGCAATGAGAAATGCAGAAGGAAGGAAAAAGACAACGAAAAGTGGGAGGAAAAGAAAGGGATAAGGAATAAGACAAACTGAGAAAGGAATGAGAGAGGGAGGGAAATGGAGGAGAAAGGGAGAGAAAGAAGGAAGGAATGAAGAATACAGAAAAAAGGAAGGAGGGATAGAATGAGAGAAATGAGGGAGAGAAATGAAAGGGAGGAATGAGAAAGGGGGAGAGGGATTGATAGAGTGAAAGAACTAAGGAGGGAGGGAAAGAAAAAAGTGAGAAAAGGAATAAGGGAGGAAGGAAAAAATAATGAAAGAAAGAAAAAAGGTACAAAAAAGGGGTCATGGGGAGGGAAGGACTGAATGCATGAAGGAGGGAGGAAAGAAAGAGGGGAGGTAAAGAAGGGATGAAGTGGGAATGGAGGAGAAAGGAACAGAAGGAAACAACAAATGAGGGAGGGAAATGAAGAGAAGGAATGAGAAGGGAGAGGGGGATTGACAGAGTGAACGAAGGAAGGAAGGAATGAGGGAGGGAGAGGAGAGAAAGCAATGAAGGAGATAGGGAAGGAATGGAGGAGACAGAGAGAGAACGAAGGAAAGAAGAGGGGAGGAAAAGAAAAATGGAGGAGAGAGGGAAGGAATGGAGATGAAAGAGAGAGAATGAGGGAAGGAAGGAAGGGAAGGAGAGGGGACGGAAAAAAGGAATGGAAGAGAGAGGGAAAGAATGGAGGAGAAAGGAGAGAAGGAAGGAGGGAGGGAGGAAGGAAGGAAGAGGGGACGGTAAGAAAGAATGGAGGAGAGAGAAGGAAAGGAGGTGAAAGGGAGAGAAGGAAGGAGGGAGGAAGGGAGGGAGGAAGGAAGGAAGAAAGAAGGAGAAGGAAGGAAGGAAGGAAGGAAGGGAAGGGAAGGAAGAGGGGAGGGAAAGAAAGATTGGAGGAGAGAGGGAAGGAATGGAGGAGAAAGGGAGGGAAGGAATGAATGAATGAATGAGGATGAAGGAAGGAAGAGGAAAAGGAAAGAAGAAATGAAGAAGAGAGGGGCAGAAAGAAGTAGAGAATTAAGGAATGAGTTATGGAGGGAAAGAAGAAATGAAAGAGAGAGGGAAGGAATGGAAGAGAGAGAGGGACATAAGGAAGGAGAGAAGGAAGGAATAAGGGCGGGATGAAAGAAGGAAGGAAGGAGAGAGGGAAGGGTTGGAGGAGAAAGCGACAGAAGAAAGAAGGAAGAAAGGACGAGGGGAGGGAAAGATGGAATTGAGGAGAGAGGGATGAAAAGAAAGGAGAGAATGAAGGAATGAGGGAGGGATGGAAGGAATGAAGGAGAGGAGGAAGGATTGGAGAAGAGAGCAATAGCAGGAAGGAGGAAAAGAAGGAATGAGGAGAGGGAAGTAAGGAATGATGAAAAGAGGGATGTAAAGAAAGAAAGAATAAAAGAAGGAAGGATTTCCCATGCCAACCCTCTCTCTTCCCATTTCCCATGCCAACCCTCTCGGTTGATATAAGGATAATATAGAAGGAGGAAACGTGGAAGAGATGGAAGTAAGAAAGGAAGAAATGATGGAGGAATAGAGGGAGGGAAAGAAAGGAAGAAATTCACATTTTCAAAGTCTCTCAGTTGATATAAGGATAAGACACGAGGACGTGGCAGATGGAGCAGAAGAGGAGGAGATTCAATCGTAAAAGCCTGAGAAATGAAAGAGCGGCTCACGAGCTGCGGTGCACTTGCAGGTAGCAGCAGTCGCAAATCTCATCGCCGCCGTCGTCTGCAGAGAAACGCAGCAGTCTGAGTAAAACACCAACACTATTTCTGTCCTAACGTCGTCCCTTGCAGCGAAGCCATAAATTCTGCCGAAATCGTAAAAGAGATCTGTGAGGGTTTCTGTATCACCTCGGCACAGCGTCTTCAGGCAGTGGCCGTTGTTGAAGTTCCAGATTTTCAGACGTCCATCTCGGCCTCCCGTGACCAGCCTTACAGTAAAGAACGAGAGAATTAAAAAAAGAGAGGGATGAAATAAAATGAAGTTCACTACATGTATGTGAAGATATATTTTGGCCTCTCCAAACAGACAGGAGGGAATGAGGGAGGAAGAAGAAGAAAAATGGAGAGATTGGGATCAGAAAAAAGAAAGAAAGATGTAGTCAGGTGAGGGGAGAGAAGAACATAGGAGGAAGAGAGGGAAGTAAAGAAGGAGGGAAGGAAGGAATGATAAAGGGAGGAAAGGAGGGAAGGAAGGAATGAT
>JAVGVS010002664.1:0-11016 GCA_032718565.1 Distichodus sexfasciatus
GTATTATTATTATTATTATTGTTGTTGTTGTTGTTGTTGTTGTTATAGCACTGTTTACAATAGACATTGCCACTAAGAAGTTTTACATATTAGTTCAAGTCCCTAGCCCCAAGTCGAGGGCAACAATGAACCTCTTCAGTGCTAAATGAGAAGAAGAACCAACACGCAGAAGTCTGATTCGTCCAGTAGAGAATTCAGTGGGTTTATGTAAAGTCCAGTAGTGTGTTTTATCCCTGCAAGGATTTAGATGATGCCAGGTCTCTTTAGATTAACCACCAAGAATCTATAGGTGTGACACTCCATGTTCAGAGTGTTAGGATATTAACCATTAGCAGCAGACTGGGCATGTTCAGTCGACACTTTTTTTATCAGTATCTTTGGAAATATGCCTTTAAGTGTCATCTTTTAATTTGTCTACATGTAGGTCCAGGCTGAGCATTGCAGGTGCTCATGAGAAAACCACGCCGAAGAGGAGGTCAGGCCGGGGCCTGGGCAGGCAGGAAAGGAGATGCTTCACCCCGAGTTGGAGGAGGAGGTGGCAGCGGAGGTGGAGGAGGAGGAGGAGGGCGTGCTTCAGCTCAGCCCCGCTCCTCTTCACCTTACAGACTTAAAGTCTCTCCGACACGAGAGACTCTCACTTATGCCCAGGCACAGAAGATGGTGGAGGTGGATCTGGACGGGCGGCTGCATCGGATCAGCATCTTTGACCCGCTGGCTATCATCACTGAGGACGAGATGATGGCCCAGGACATTGCTGAATGCAACAGCAACAAAGAGAACAGTGAGCAATTGTCCGCGATCGGCGCATCTACGCCGAGCCGCAAGTCCACAAACAACAAATATAGAAAGAGGGACTCTAAACATGCGCCTTCGTCCTCGCAGAACCACTGCTCGAACTCGCACGGACAGCATAACTCAGCCAACCAGCACAGCAACCACAGCCCTTTGCCTGAGCCCACCTTTAGGGAGCTGAAGTCGTACGAGCCGACCGAAGCTCCGCCTCTCCCAACTGCATATTATCGCTACATGGAAAAGTCGGCAGAGGAGTTGGAGACGGAAGCGGAGTATGACATGGACGAAGAAGACGCTATCTGGCTGGAGATGCTGAATGAGAGACGAGCATCAGAAGGACAGCCGGCTGTGTCGCCAGACAATTTTGAGCTGCTAATGGACCGCTTAGAGAAGGAGTCCTTCCTCGAATCGAGGAGCCAGGCTCCTTCGCAGAGCGCCATCGACGAGGACGCCTTTTGCTGCGTGTGCCTAGATGACGAGTGCCTCAACAGCAATGTCATTCTGTTCTGCGACATCTGCAACCTGGCTGTGCATCAGGAGTGTTACGGGGTGCCCTACATCCCCGAGGGCCAGTGGCTGTGCCGCTGCTGTCTACAGTCACCTTCTCGACCCGTGGACTGTGTGCTTTGCCCCAATCGCGGAGGAGCCTTCAAACAGACCAGTGACGGGCGTTGGGCACACGTGGTGTGTGCCATTTGGATACCTGAGGTATGCTTTGCCAACACTGTGTTCCTGGAACCTGTAGAGGGTGTGGAAAATATCCCGCCCGCTCGCTGGAAGCTGACGTGCTACCTGTGTAAGCAGAAGGGCCATGGCGCTTCCATCCAGTGCCACAAGGCCAACTGCTACACGGCTTTCCACGTCACATGCGCCCAGAGAGCGGGGCTCTTCATGAAGATCGACCCGGTGCGGGAGACGACCGTCAATGGAACTACGTTCTCAGTGAAGAAGACAGCGTTTTGTGAGGCGCATTCGCCACAAGAGAGAGAGGGTTCGGACGATGAGGAGACTGGCGGAAGAGTGGTGGGGGGTCGGGCCAGAAGGGGGAGCAGTGCATACTTTCAGACACCACAGCTGAAGAAGTCCAAACAGAGCAATAAGAAGGAGGTTGGACTAAAGAAAAAGTCAAAGAAAAGCCCAGATGTATCGTCCCGAAAGGCGACAACACCACTGGTCACTGTGCCACAGATACCACCAAACAGGTCTGTAGTTCTGTGCATGAACTGCTAATAAATGCTCACAAGTGGTTTTCTGAGGTTGCCGTTTTATTTTTTTATTTTTTCTTATTTCCACAGGTTAAACAAAATTTGTAAAGGAATCATCATCCAAAAAAAGAATCATTTCATGCAGAGGTTGCACAATTATTGGTTATTGAAGCGGCAGTCACGCAACGGAGTGCCTCTCATTCGCCGCTTACACTCGCATCTGCAGACTCAGAGGAGCCCCGATCAGGTTTGTGTCTTTGCCAGTATGAGTAGTCAGCACACTTTTGTAGCACACTACAGCGCCATAGTTTCTTATCATCTCCCTACTTCTTCATTTGTACTGCTTGTTGTTGTTCTTCAGAATTTCAAAGCTGAATGCCAGCTTTGAGAAGTGTGTTATTTGATGTCCTGTGCAATCCATTGTGTTTTTGTTTCATGTGTTTTAATGTTTTGGATGATAAAGTTACACTCTTCTGTGTCTCATATGTGCTTTCAGACTGAGCCGGATGAGAAAATGAGCGCTGTGAGAGAAGAGCTGAAATACTGGCAGAAGTTGCGTCACGATCTGGAGAGAGCACGACTCCTGGTGGAGCTCATCAGGAAGAGGGAGAAACTCAAGAGAGAGCAGGTACAGAAAGGTCTTGTTCCTCCGATAAAAGAAATATCTTGGACGTTAAAGAGCTGTTCACACATTGATGCTGAATGAAGTGCTGCTGTTGGTGCCTGTTGTCTGTTTTTATAGTGTTGTGCAATATTTTCAGTTTTTTCTTTGCCTTCACCTATTTATGTATTTAAAATATGGCTGGAGAATACTGTCACTGTGTACGTTGTACATTTCAACATGTGTGTTGTATTTAGAACCATGTATTCAGTGCTACAATAGAATGTATTGTTGCACACTTTTAGGTGAGACATTTTCAAAAGCTGTTAAGTTTTCCCTTCTCTTAAATAAGTGCTGCTAGTGTTCTGTCACCCATTGTGTAACTGTAGTACTAATCTGGGTGAGTAATTGCTTGTCCCTGCCTTCTCTTTAGGTAAAGTATGTAGTCTTTTATGCGTCTGGTAGGGCAGCATTGTATACTCAGACTCACAGTACAACGACCCTAGACAGGTTTTGGGGTTGGGCTGATCTTGAAGATTACAGTCTCCATCAATTTTATAAATACACAAGTCATTCTGTTTGTCAAATTATTAAATCTAATGAAGAATCAACAAATGTAGCTGTATATTGGTGGGGCATGTATCACTTTGACTATTCTCTGTAACTGTCACACATATAGGTTTCAGAATGAATCAGATGCATATTTAGATTATTCAGAGAGCCAGTTGCACCAACTTCTGTTGTACAGCCTAAAAGGGAGGGTGCTGAGCAATACAACTGCATCAAAGTGTTTGTAGAGCTGTTATTGTGCATTGTTCATCTTTTGTTACCCATTATTATCCATTGTTTGTCCGTGAACTAACAATTTTCTGTGATGGTTTGACAGGATTCATTTGAGACTTGTAGCAAAGTAGATTTTGTGTTATTCAATATTTTGAACAATAAATGATACCTCAACAATGAATAGAAAATGAATCAAAACGGACATTCACAACCTGTACTCCATATAATTTGACCCATGTTGGTTATTTTTTTAATAATACTTTTTAGAAAATCTTTTAATACTTTCCACACTGTGTATTAAGGTACTGCACCCTTAAAAAACATACTTCTCTTCCACATCAAGTCTTCCACGTCTGTGTTTGTTTGCTTCAGTTATTTTAAAATCACCAAGATATGACTCTTTCTGAGCTTTAATAACTGAGCATATTTACAGTATCAACATTGTCAGTGAACTGTAACTGCAACAATTATGAAGAATCAACCATCAAAAAAACGAAACAATTTTTCATTCAAATTAAAATGTTCAATTAACTGTGATATTGATTTAAGGTGATATCGCAAATCCTACAATAAACACCTATAGCGCCGCCATCAACCTTCCACTGAGGGAAAGCTGGGCATGATTCCTTTATACAGCGTCTCCATGTGTCCTGCAGGTGAAGGTTCATCAAGCTGCCATGGACCTGCAGTTGACTCCAGCTCTCATGCTGCAGCGCTCCACCCTGGAACAGTTGCAGGAGAAGGACACAGCACAGATCTTTGCACAGCCTGTCAGCATGGAAGAGGTAGGAAAGAAAGTTCAGTGATAAGCGTGAGTTCTGATCAAATAACGTCTTCACCAAGCCAGTAATTCATGGATTGTTCCTGCATGGTGTCTGGATTCAGCAGCACTGCAAACTCACTGTGGGAGTACCATGTGGGGAGCAAAAAATCCTAAACTATGACACCCCTGAGACTTCAGATCAGATGTACAACAGAATCTTCCTAAAATTCTAGTAGTGCTAAATGTGAGTGGTGTCAACCTTGAGTAGATAGGAATGTCTACGTCCATATCCACAGTATTTATTAGTGACACTTTTCCAGAGTGATGACTTATTCATGTATTGACTCTGTGGAGCAACTTGGGGTTAAGGGACTTATTCAGGAGCTTATTGGTGTTAGCTCTGGCAGTAGACTTGGTATGGATTTTGAACCTATGACCTCTTGATATTCGGGGCAGTTGGTGGCGTAACGGTAGGGTGCTCGCCCCGTGATCAGAAGGTCACAGGTTCAAATCCATGGCCGGTAGATTTACCACTGAGGTACTCATGAGTCCCCAAGCACTGCTCCCCGGGCGCTTGTTAGCTGCCCACTGCTCCTCCACGGGTGGGTTAAATGCAGAGGTCACATTTGGTTGTGGTGCACTGTGTGCTGAGCTGTGGTGCGTTCACAATGACAAATAATCACTCACTTTCACTTGATCTGTAGGCAAGTATCGTACCATTAGGCCACAACTTAATATAGACAGCAGTCTGTAAGGAATCATCAACTTTTTGCTTTGAAGCAAAGATGTATAAAGTGCTGTTTAAATGCAGAACTAGACAATCTTGCTACATTTGACTACTAAGTCAGTGTTTCATTGCAGATCTAACAAGATGGTGTGTAGCTTAACGGAATTTGTCAATTTCTAATTACACGGCCTGCATTCTAACTATGTGGATTATAATAGGGGAGCGTTATCTGTGAGATATTTGCTATTCTGTCCCTGACTGCTGTTTCACTAATTGCTGTAGCGAGGCAATAGAGCTAATGACTCCTGTTAAGTTGAATGGAATTGCATTGTATTACTTGAGAGGTTTTAAACAGTGTAATTGAGTTCAGGGGGCCATATCTAATTAATCGAAAAGAATCTCTTTTATGATGCTAATAACAGTTTTTTTGTCTGTCGGTAGCTTTGCAGAATTTAATTTGAAAGTCGTAATTAAATTACCAGTCCACTGAGAACGGCAGTTTTCACTGCTGCAATATGAATTGTGTTCTCTGTGCCGGAGACAAGCTCATTGACTGGTTTTATCCGTGTCTTTCAGGTACCAGACTATTTGGAGTTTGTCTCTCAGCCCATGGACTTCTCCACCATGAAGTCCAAGCTGGAAGCGCACCAGTACCACTCACTGTCCGACCTGGAGGCCGACTTCAACCTCATGATCTCCAACTGCCTGCTGTACAACGCCAAAGACACCGTGTTCTACCGGGCGGCGGTGCGGCTGCGGGAGCTGGGGGGAGCTATACTGCGGCACGCTCACAGACAGGCTCAGAACACCGGCCTGGACCCGGATACGGGAATGCACCTCCCCGAGTCGCCACACAAGAACGACTACTACCGCTGCACACTGGAGGACGGTGAGTGGCATTGACAGCATAAATTGTAGGTTTGATTTTTAGCTTTAACTTATATTAACTTAATATCAAATTTAACATTTGTTTCTTGTTTTTTTTTATTCTTAATCCAATGTCATTATAGAATGATAATTGTGAAAGTGACCACTGTTTTTAGAAGTATGTGTTTTTGTAGCACATGGAATGTGTTGGACCTGGTTGTGCTACATCTTCAAAGAAAGCAATTTGTTACAATTTACTGTGTGTTTCTGCATGTTTGTGTGTTGTGCAGTGGACACACTGCTGGACCCGGAGAACCGGCTGCACATGTCTGTGGAGGACCAGCTGAAGGAGCTGCTGGACAAGTTGGACGTGGTGACTTCCATGCGCTCGAGCGGAGCCCGAACACGACGCATCCGCCTGCTGCGCCGCGAAATCAACAACGTCCGCTACCGCCGCAACTCCCACCTCTCAAACGGAGACATCAAGGACGAAGACGAGGAGGAGGACGAAGACGAGGACGAGGACAAAGAGATGGACACTGACAACAACCTCGGTTCATCCTCTGATAAAGGTAAAAAATCGGAGGACGATACCTTGCTCATGAGTACCTCAGTGGTACCTTTACCGGTCCGGGACTTGAACCGTTACACTTAAATTACAATATTTTTCTTAAGCTCCAGTTGTACAGTAAAATATACTGTATTATTGAACAAATATGGGAAGATCCTGTACGCACTTCTCCATTCCTACCTCATCCATTGCACTGACACTTTTAACTGGTTTCTGTTCGGCTTTTTACAGTTTTCACTGTTTATTCTGTTGTAGACTGATTTAATACAGTCTTACATGACTGCTACGTACTAATAACAACGCACTGTCACATTACGTTCTTGGCTTTGATACTCTTTTACTCTGTTTGCACTGTTCATATTATTTTTTATTTTTACAGCTTTTATAATAATAGAATATTATTATAATTTCTTTGGAAGTTTTACAGGTTGTGCCTCGTTGCATTGTCCTGTCCATTTTTGCACTGTCAGGTCTTATCTGCACTTTATATCTTGTAATGTCTTCTTGAATCTTGAATCAGCGTTTTGAAGGTTTTTTGTGAACTCCTAGTCTTATCAGTCCCTCCAGGATTTTCTTTTTGAGGCAATGAAAGTTGCAGTGTTTTTAAGCGTTTTGTTGCGATAAAGTTGCAGGTCAAAGTTGTAGAACAATTTGCGATTTTGTCTCTCTTTATTATGATTCTTCGACAGTTAATTGTAATAAAGGGAACAGAACCACTGTTATATTTATTAACTATTAATCATTGAGTTATTTTTTGAGGTAAAGGTGAGTGTGAGTTTGCTGACGTATGGCTCAACGTTTTGCAGGAAATGACAATTATTGCTGAAAAGTTGCCGCAATTTGTCAAAATTGCGCGGTAGTAATGAATGCGCCGGGATTGGCCAAATTTGCGTTAATAGTTGCGATACCTCACGAAATCCTGGAGGGTCTGTCTTATTAATGCCCAGCCCTCCAATTCCCAAGCCTTAACATACATGAATTTATTTCTTTTACAGACGATTGTAAATCCACGCCTCCTCCAACCCTGGAGCCCTCCGGCTTGGCTTTCTCCCCTCCTCCTGGCGACGCCCCCCAGGACCCGCCAACCCTCCGGCCGATGACGACCGACCCCAAGGTCTCCTTCTCCAGTCCGCCCAAACTCCTCAGCCCAAACGGAGAGGACCCAGAAACCCCTGAGATCTCCCGGAACGGCTGTTCAATGGAGCACGAATCCCCGCCGGTCCTCTCCCCCAGCGAGGGCAAGCTGCTAAACGGAGTCTCCTTCTCCGAATCGCCCACACGCCCCGTCTCCGGAGGGGTGGGCCGCCGCACCTCCGTCCTCTTCCGGAAGGCCAAAAACGGTGCCAAGTTCCAGCGCGAGAGGGGCAGCGTGCTGCGTAACGGGAGCCTGGAGGAGAGCAAGGTGCCCCCCAGCAACCCCACAACCACTACACCGTGCACTGACAACACGGAAGCAGCTCCGCCCCAACCCTCGACGCCCCCGCCCGTACTTACTCCAGCCAATCAGAGAGCACGCAGCCGCAGCGCTAGTCCTGAGCGGGAAAGAGAGAAGACTCCGCCTCGTTCCGTGGAGTCGGGTAAACGCAGTTTCCATTATGCATATTCGGTTTTGTTATTACTAGCTCACGCGGTGTCACGACGAGAATTCGGATTCACTTTTTTACTCGTTGTGGAACAGCAGACGGAATTGGTGACTCAATAAGTATAATTAGCCCCTGACAGAGTAGCCAGTTCATTCTGTCATTTACAGACAGATTTAGAGATTTATATATTTCCTTTTATCACAAATTCTTATCCAGAGCAACTTACCAGACTCTCCATGATTTCACGAATTCAGCCAATCCCCGCGAACTCATTACAACCATACAATTTTGATCAATTACCGTAACTTTTCCGCAATTTTTGGCCATTGTCGTTTCCTGCAAAACGTTGAGCCATACGTCTGCGAACTCACTTCCTTGTTACATTTAGAAGACACACGAAACGTGTGATTAAAAAAAAAAAGCCTCACATTTACCTTCAAAAATAACAATGATTAATGGTTAATATAAATAATAGTGGTTTTGTTCCCTTCATTATAATTGATTGTTAAAGAATCATTATAAAGGGGGACAAAATCGCAACATTTTCCCTAGCTTTATTGCAAGAAAACACCTAAAAACACTGCAACCTTCATCCCAATTTTTTTAGAAAAGCTGCTGCAAAATCAGGCGTTTTAGGCCACAACAATCTCAAACAAGGCCCGTGGAATCCTGGAGGAACTGACTTACATTTTTATGTCTCCGGTGCCTTTCGGGGTTAAGGGCCTTGCTTCGTTGTAGATTTAGATTTTGAAGAGTATCTCAGCCTTCGGAAATACTGTTCCAGGTTTTCAAAGACATGCACTAGGTGCCTTCTGACAACTAAAAAACAACATTTTGATGATAAATCACAAACTTATTTCAGTAACACAAGAACATAAATAAATAAAGGCATCACTTAACATACAACAAGCACGCAGGAATGGTTTTTTTGTTGTTGCTCAGATTCTGAGTCATACATCAAGAGGAGTTGCGGTTTGGCTGTTGTTGATGTCTTTAAGCCTTACTCATTTCTAAACGTTTCTTTTCCCGTCGCCAGCGCTCACTAACGGGTTCAGAAAGCACAAAGATGGCAGCTCGGATTCCGAGAGCAGCCCCTCTCCCACCCCCAAAAAGGAAATGTAAGAGAGAGGCCGCAGCACTCGCAACACACGTTACAAGCTGTTTTATTGTGCTAGATGTTAGACTGATGGCCTGTCCGTGTTTTCAGAGCCTCTCCACCCAAAAAGAGCCGCGGGAAACCTGCACTGTCCAAAGTACCCTTCATAGAGACTGTTAATGGAGATTCTGACTACACTGGTCCAGGTAGGAGAAGAGTACAGGACGAGTTCACAACAAAAATCACATTTAATCTGTTACGATATGGTTGGTGTCCCGATTTTTGCTTGTACTGCTGTAATAATCTGCTACTGTGAGTCTAATCTGAACTAAAAAAACAATAGCTTATGACTAGAGATGGCACCGAACTAATACGTGGATCGGATATCTGTCTGATAACGACTCAAACTGCTGGATCACGTATGGGTCTATGATCTATATCAGTAAATGTGGTTATGCATCGCAAGCGGCTCTGCGGTGACGCTGGTTTATTGTTCGACATTCACACTAATTCCTACATATTGATATGACAACGAGCAGAACAAGCAACATAACACACTACAAGCCCAAAAGCACGTCACACCATTATACTGATTAATTTCCTCAACAACACCAGCTCTCACTCACGATCTCTGTGTTCCTGATGCTTTTAGCGCCGCAGGATTAGGGAGCGTCACTAAATTACACAACTGTGTTTAAACCAATAATTTTTGAGATGTTATTTTAATAAATAAGTAATTTAGCATATACATATGTATATATATGGGTGTGTAATTATTAGAGATGGGCCGATACCACTTTTTTATATCCAATACCGATGTTGTAAATTTGGATATCTGCCGATACCGATACAAATCCGATACAGTCACAGTCTTTGTTTAAACATAAAATAATGCTTTAAAATGTCTGAATACATGAGAGATTATTGTTATGCTTAAAGAAATGCTTGATTTAAATACTGTTTTCCTACTAAAACAATGTAATAATTACACACACATATGCTAAATTATTCTCAAAAATTGTCATAGACATATAAATATTTCTTCTTTCTTATTGATTACACTATAACATTATAAAATTGAAAAAAATTTGATCAGTTGGACGTTTTGACCGAACTGGAGCGTTTTGCGAGTAACGGCGCTCAAGCGCTCGTTCATTAACACAACGCACGCGTTTACATCGCGAAAAATGTTTTTTTGCATTTACTTCTGTTTTAGTGCACCGAACTCCTCACAAATACTTTCACATGCTGTGGGATCAGGTCTCGTCTTGATCGCGCCGCTGAAAACGTTGTGTCACTATTAAGCGTCCGTGTGAAATACAGGCGGAGCTGCTCTAGCGAGTGAAATGAATTAAACCAAGCTTCGATTCTAGAAACATTGGCTCAACCGTTTTTTGTAATAGAATTATTGGAGTTATTGGAACAATCGTTTCAGCTCTACTTTACCGCAGCGCCACTTCACATGATAACAAATTGAGCGTGCACGCATTTACAGATCGGCCGATACTCGATCCAGCCGTTTGAGCCGTTATCGGACCGATACTGATCCACATATCGAATCAGCCACATCTCTAGTAATTATTACATTGTTTTAGTAGGAAAACAGGATTTAAGTCGAATATTTCTTTAAGCATAACAGAATAATCTTAATGTATTCAGACATTTTTAAAGCATTATTTTCTGTTTTACGTTTTAAAAAGACTCAGAGACTGGATTTGTATCGTATCAGCAGATATCCAAATTTACAATATCAGTATCGGACATAAAGAAAGTGGTATCGTGCCATGTCTACTTATGACGCTAAAATACAGCTCTGGGAAAAAATAAGAGATCACATCACTTTTGTCTTTTCACTGACTTTGCAATATGTGGCTGTGAGTGTAAAATGTACAGGTTTCTATTCTTTTATGAGCTATTGCAGTTGCAGGTGTGTGAAAAATAAGAAAGCAGTCCATATTTTAATATACACTACTGTGCAAATGTTTTAGGCAGGTGGGAAAAAATGCTGTAAACAAAGAATGCTTTCAA
>JAVGVS010002665.1:0-11014 GCA_032718565.1 Distichodus sexfasciatus
TAATATTATAGCTGAACTCCATTAAAAATACGCAGTTTGTAGCGTCTCCCTGCCCGAGCTATTATCGAGACGAGCGTGTGGTTGGCCTCGGGTCTTTTATGAGAGTGTTTGGCTTGTGGCTTACGATAAGTGCAAAGCCACGACAGACGTGACAGACGTTCGCTTGACTGGCCAAGCGCTCGGGAGCCAAACGCCACTCCGAAATAAACCTCGCCTGCGAAAACTCGACAGCCGCCTTCGAGGCCACGCGGAAAACGCACGCCGACCAAATATACACTTTTAATCGCCGAGACAAAACAACAGCTCTTGGCTCGGAAATGTGGGATGACACTCTGCGAGTGCGAGTCTGTAATCAGTTATTTACTCAGAGTGTGCAGATTAAAGCAGGATTAGGCCACTTGCCACACCCCGGGGCCGTTGCCGTGCCGCCGTGCCTCGCAATCCGCCTCCAAAAACCTAATTCGGCTGGGCCTGTCAACGCGCCGGCCAATCAGATAAAAGCTGCTACTTTTAAACGCCGGCTTTTCAAGCTACAAGCTACTTGCGATTGGAAGCTGCAGCCAAGCTGCTGTTTTAATATAGTAGTTACTATACCACAAGCTACAGAGAAACAGTAGTAACTACATCCAAACTGTTTCATCCAGTAATACTGAGCATTTGTGCTGCGGGACACTCTTTAAGCGTTCAAAAAAAGAAACATGAGGTTAAAAGTAATTTTAAAATCTAGATTTTTTAGCTATGTAATGTCAAATCACAATCAGGATTCAATCAGGTTTTGGTGTCAATTTTGGCTTCATACATGTAAGTTCTGCCCATTTCAGGACCTTCACGGGTCCCACGATTCCAATCGATTGCGATAAGCAGATCAGTGATTCGATACGATACGATACCTCGATCTATTTTTTTGGAGGGGAGCCGTTTTTTCTCTCCCTTTTTAGATATTTGCATTAAATTCACTATTCATTGTCACGTCCGCGCCTCCTCCCCGACACTCACTAAAACTCGCCAGAGTTCTAATACTGGGGATTGACGAGTCTGCATATGGCTTGTATATCTGTTCCCTCAGAATCTCCAGTCACTTCCTTGTCGGGCTTCACGTTCCCAGCTGTGTCGCGTTTCGTTTTGGTTAGTTCTAGTTTCTGATTGGTTCATTAGTTATTTATTCGTTTGTCTTTTTATTTAAAGACTGCCTTTGTCTGTTGGCCGTCGTGTACCTCTTTCATTCCGTCCCATGAGAGTATTGCCGCTGCCAGGCGGGCTAGCCGCTAACACGCTACCGTCAGAGACTGTGTTTGTTCGGATTTCGGCTCCACGGATAGGAACGCCGAAGCACAGGGACTGGGTTTTTTTTTTCAGATTTCGGATCCACGGATCGGAGCGCCGAAACACCAGCGGATCTGTGCTCCTCGTTGGGACCCCAGACTGTACGAGCGAGTCGCGATACTTTAGTTTTGGACCTTGGCTTGTTAATTGCCTGTCACGTCACAGAGCGTATATAAAGACTGTGTGTTTGCAACGGATTCCTGCACTGAATTCCTGCATATACCCGGAAAGCATGACATCCATAAAGATTCCAGAATCATCTGGAAATGTTTTGAAAAATTCATAAAATGAAAAAAAATTATGATTTCAGCAGGGAAACTGAATTGCACGTCACAGACCAACTGCAATGCCGCCCCGGACCACTACGGGTGGGGGGTGGGGGGGCAGCGGACCACCGGCTAAAACACCCCATAATATAATCGATTATGATCTGCCACTGCATTGATGCAGAATCGCCCACATCTGCACTGCAATGCATAAATAAGTAAAATACAGCCACAAATTCCTGCTTCCGTCTTGACCAAGGTGGACTCCATCCTCCGGCTCCGTCGCACTACTGTGAAGAGCGGGCTGTGATAACAATGAGCAGCCACGGTAGCCAATCAGATGCCCCGTCCACCAATTCCACACCAATCACAAACACCTGCTAGTTGAAAACACCGGTCCTTTTGACCTCTCCGCGAAGGAGCAGAGGGCAGCTTTTATTTTAGCAGCGCCCCCCAAAAAAGCAGTTCTTGAGGATGGTATCTTGCTCATGAGTACCTCAGAGGTACCTTTACAGGTCCGGCACTTGAACTGGCTATCACGGGGCCAACTGTGAAACTATACATGCAGTTGTATCATAATCTGGGCTCAGGGAAGAGCAGGAAGAGCGTGAGGATGAGTACGGTGAGAGTGCTGCAGAGCGACACGTTCACGACTACATGGTGCTAAATGGGTTGAAGAGAGAGAGAGAGAGAGAGGGAGGGCGGGAGGGAGAGGAGGAGAACAGAGGGAAGAGAAGCTCCATTAGAGCTCACCCCGAACATGTTCTTTAACCTTGAGTGAGAGAGGAAAGCACCATCATTACACACACACACACACACACACTCACGCACACAATTAACAATATGCAGCACACACACACCGCACGCCTGCTGCTGAGAAGCACATTACACACACTTCCCCCAAATTATAGATGATAGGAGAGAGGGAGGGTAAGAGATTTAAAAAAAAACAAGAGAATATGAACCAGAGAGAGAGAGAGAATCTGAGAAAGAGACTGAGAGATGGACCAGAGAGAGAGAAAGAGAATCGTGGAACAACAGAGAGAACAAATGAGAGACGGAGAACAAGAGAGATGAAGGGAAAGAGAGAGAGAGAGAGAGAGAGAGAGAGAGAGAGAGAGAGAGAGAGAGAGAGGGAGAGGCTGATGGAGAAGGTGAGCAAATGCAACGAGAGTGAACAAAATAAATAGAGACAGAAAAAACTAGAGAAAAAACAGAGAGAGAATGAGTGACAATAGAGAGAGAGGGGGGAAGAGAAAAATAGAGAGAGAGAGAGAGATTGACTGAAAAAGAGCAACAACGAATGAACAAGAGAACTACAGCGACATATAGAACAAGAGGGAATCACAGAAGCAAAGAGAGAGAGGCAGAGAAAGGAGAAAAGAAAACAAGAGAATGTGAGGAGGAGCTGGAGAAAGAGAAACAGAGATAACAAGACCGAAAGATAGAGAAGAAAAAAGGAGCAAGAGAGAGAGAGAGAGAGTGAGAGAGAGAGAGAACAGAACAACAGAAAGAGAATGAGATAAAGATAGACAACAAAAGAGAGAAAACAAACGAGTACAGGAGAATGAGAGAGAGAGAGAGAGAGAAAGAGAAAGGGGGAGAGAGAGAGGATGAAAGATGGAGAGGACAAGAGAGATGAGAAAAGGAAGAGAGAGAGAGTGAGAGAGAGAACAGAACAACAGAAAGAGAATGAGATAAAGATAGAGAACAAAAGAGAGAAAACAAACGAGTACCGGACAATGAGAGAGGGGGGGGGAGAGAGGATGAAAGATGGAGAGGGCAGCAGAGATGAGAAAAGGAAGAGAGAGAGAGAAAATGAGAGAGTGAGAGGAGGAGCCGGAGAAAGAGAAACGGAGAGAACAAGACAGAAAGACAGAGAGAGAAGAACAACAAAGGAGCGAGGGAGGGAGGGGGGAGAGAGAGAGAGAGAACAGAACAACAGAAAGAGAATGAGATAAAGATAGAGACAAAAGAGAGAAAACAAACGAGTACGGGGAGGGGAGAGGAGAGAGAGAGAGAGAGAGAGAGGATGAAAGCTGCAGAGAACAACAGAGATGAGAAAAGGAAGACAGAGAGAGAGAGAAAACGAGAGGGAGAGAAGTGAAGAAATAACGAGAGAGAGAGAGAGAGAGAGAGAGAGAGTTGTCGACGTTCTTGATGAATAATAATCTTACAGTGATGACGCAGTTCACCAGCAGCACAACTACAACATCTACTCTTCTCTGCAGCGTTTATCAAGTGAAGAAGCACAGATTCAATCATCTACGAGTCTAAAGGAAGCTGTCGGTGATAATTCCAGCTCCACAATTCCAGCTCTAATCCAGATCCGGCCTCTGCCAAATAAAGGCATCTTTCCCCCGTTTTCCAGGCCTTTGTCCCAACACAGGATTTCCCCTGCCTCATTGTTTAGGGCTGAGGATTAGCACTGAGGCTAATCTGGCTAATTAGCACTAACAGCGTTAGCGTCGCGACTCCCCAACGCGAGCGAGGGGCTCCCGCGGCCCCGGCCCGGCGCGCGTCGCCACGGCGAAATCTGAGCGCGCCGAAATAATAAAATGATAAAGGGTGGAGGACGGTGCGGAGTTCACGGCTCATTTTCCACACGCTAATGCGGCTCGCTACAGCAGATGCTAATGTGGGTCACGGGGAACCCTGCTGTCAATCACACGATCACGGTGGGGGGGGCGGAGTCATTAGTGCGGGAGCTCATTACAGGACGAGGGGAGGGGGCAACGAGGACTGTCCTTCAGGTGAGGAGAGAGAGAAGGAGACAGAGAATGAGAGCGTGAGAGAGAAAGCAGAAGAGAGAGAATAAGAGAAAGAAAGCAGAAGAGAGAATGTGAGACGGAGGGGTAGAGAGAGAGACAAAGAGAATGAGAGAGTGAGACAGGAACGCGAGAGAGAGAGAGAGAGAGAGAGAGAGAGAGAGAGAGAGAGAGAATGGGAGGAGGACTAAAAAGAAGGAGAAAGCGAGAAGGAACAAGAAAAAGAGAAAGAGAAGAGCTAGAGAGAAAGACAAAGCGAAAGGGAGAAGAAAGAGTGTTAGGCTCGAGAGAGCAAAAAGAATGAATGAGAGAGGAAACGAGAATAAAAGAGGGTTAGAGGGTGAAAATGTGAAAGAAAAGAGAATGACAAAGAGAGTGATGAAGAATGAGAGAGATTGAGAGGAGGAGAGAGAGACGGAGAAACAGAATGAGAAAGAGAAAAAAGAGAGAAGAGAGAGAAAGAATGAGAGAGTGAGACAGGAACGTTAGAGAGAGAGAGAATGGGAGGAGGACTAAAAAGAGAAGGAGAAAGCGAGAAGAAACAAGAAAAAGAGAAAGAGAAGAGCTAGAGAGAAAAGAGAAAGACAAAGCGAAAGGGAGAAGAAAGAGTGTTAGGCTTGAGAGAGGGAAAGAGAACAAGAAAAAAAGAATGAATGAGAGAGGAAACGAGAATGGAAGAAACAGAATGAGATATGGAGAAACAGAATGAGAAAGAGAAAAAAATACAGAAAGAGAAGGGTGCTAGAGAGAGAGAGAAGAAAAGAGAGAGCGAGTGGGAGAAAGAGAGACAAAGAGAGAAAGAGAATGAGAGACTGAGACAGGAACGCTGGAGAGAGAGAGAGAGAGAAAGGAGGACTAAAAAGAGAAGGAGAAAACAAAAAGAAACAAGAAAAAGAAAGAAGAGCTAGAGAGAAAGACAAAGCGAAAGGGAGAAGAAAGAGTGTTAGGCTCGAGAGAGAGAGCAAAAAGAATGAATGAGAGAGGAAAACGAGAATGAAAGAAGGTTAGAGGGTGAAAATGAGGAAGAGGATGGGAAAGAGAGTGATGAAGAATGAGAGATTTAGAGAAGGAGAGACAGAGACGGAGAAACACAATGAGAAAGCAAAAAGAAGCAGAAAGAGAGAGTAGAAAAGAGAGAGAGAAGAGAGAGAAGGGGCTAGAGGGAGAGAATGAGAGCAAGAAATTGAGAGAAAGAATGAAAAAGGGGTTACAGAGACAATGAGAGAAAGAGAGAGAGAACGAGAGAGTGAGAGAATGACAGAATGAAGGAGGGATAGAGTGAGAGTGAGAGAAGATGAGAAGCAGTGAGATTTAAAGCAGTTTCTCCAACACTGGGTATTAGTTAGATCTAGTCGATATGGGAGTGTATCAGGGAAGGACCTCATAAAGACAGCAAACCCCCCACCCCATGTGTGTACGAGTGTGTGTGTGTGTGTGTGTGTGTAGCAGAGTGACACCAAGCGAGACGCAGCTCCCAAAATCCCCCCGAGCCAAACTGTCTCTCTCTAGTCGTGCTCAGTAAGCGCTGCCCTGCTGAGCGACTCCCGAAAGCCCCGGGCCCTGTACACACACACACACACACACACAGACACACACACAGAATTACAGCACAACTATAACACAAGTGTTCCAGGTCTCAGGAGGTGCAGCAGAACTGGGTCACACACACACACACACACACACACACACCGCTCAAAACTCCGGGAAAAGAGGCAGAGACTTTATCCATGATCCCCAAACACGGAATACCACCACTCTCACTTCACCTCCACACTACTCACCACACAGCAGAGAGAGAGAGAGAAGGTAAGAAGGAGAGAAGGAGGAAGAGAGTGGAAGAAGGAGGGACAGGGAGAGCAGGAGAAAGAAAAAGGGTTGGAAAGAGAGAGAGAGAGAGAGAGAGAGAGAGAGAGAGAGAGAGAGAGAAGGAGGGAGGGAGAGAGAGTGGTAAAGAAAGAGGTAAAGAAGGAGAGAAAAAAGAGAGCGTGAAAGAGAAAAAAGGAGGGTTAGAGAGAAAGCAAGAAGGAGGGAAATGGAGGGAGAGAGTGGGAGAAGGAGGGGAGTGAGCAGGACACAGAAATGAAGGAGAAAGAAAGGATGGAGAGAGTGAAAGAGAGAAACTGGGAAGAAGGGGGGGAGAGATGAGAGAATTGAATTGAATTTTAAATGTACACTTTATTAAATCAACACACACTTAAACCATAACCATAAAACATACACACAGTATCATCCCCATGGACTAACAAAATGGAGCACCCCCCCCGTCACAGTACAAAACAGATCATTATAACACCATTCCAGTTCAAACGTGTCAAGATTGCACATTGCCTTGTAAAACTTAAACTCAAAAGCAATCCTAGCCTTAACCAAGGCAATAAGAAGAGGCAAAGCATCCTGACTAGGCCTATTCCCAATTTTGTTCCGACGTGTAATGTAAAGCGCAAGTTTTGCTTGACCAACCACGAAGTTCAGCAGTTGCCATTTCACCCGTTCCTTCCGTCTATACCCCCCCCCCAAAATAAAAGAGTGTATCGAGAACACTTCCCCACATTCCATAAACAAGTGACTCACTAGCTTCAGCAGTGGTCGTATCCTCGTACACTCAGCAAAACAGTGAAATATGGTTTCCCTTTCACCACAAAACACACACTTATCACAAGCCGTGGGGTTAATAGCAGAGATAAAGGAGTTAACAGCAACTGCCCCATGCAGTATCCTCCACTGTAGGTCACCAGATCTTTTAATTAATGGTGGTTTGTACAACACCCTCCACACTGGCCGCTTTTCCATGCCCAAACCAAATTTCTCCCTCCATATTGTGTCAGCCCTCCCATGTAATACAGTCCTATTTAAAACCTTCACACACGCTTTGTACAGTGTTCTACCAGAGACTGTATGTAAACCCAAGTCCATCAGTCCATTGAGGTCCAGTAGTGGACCACATTTATCCCGCAAATCCGGCGTAAGTGTTAGCGATGGGAAGGGATCCTCCGCGTCCGGTACAACGCTGCCACTCCAATACGCCTGCAGCAGGGACCACTCTTCCGACCCCAGGCGCTCACGGTACCGAGCAATGACAACCTTGGCAAGGCGGAGGGAGCTCAGATGCAGGCAGGAGGCAACCGCCTGGACGTCGCCCAGGCCAGGTCCAGCTACATCCACCAGGTGCGCTAGTTTGATGCAGTTCGAATCACGCAGTATCTGAGTGAGGCCGGGCATACCTGTGCTCGCTATATCCAGGCGAGCCCCCTTAATCAGTGGCTCCTCCAAAAGCCAATGGAGAGAGTCGCCAAAGTCCAGTCTGGAGGTCTGCAACATCCCCCAAGACCTAAACACTGCCTTGTAAAAAGGGGGTAGCCCGTTCAAGCACAGTTGTTTGCAGTCCGTTAAAAACAGGGTAGCGTCCATTCCCAAGCCATCGACTTTGCGAAAAATGGCTCCTGCTATTGTCCTCCACCCTACGTCCGCAGGGCCAGTCAAAAACTTCTGGATGAACTGCAGCCGAAACGTGGTAAGACGACTCATGAGGTGAACCAAGCCTTGCCCACCTTCATCTTTCGGTAGAAAGAGTACTCCTTGAGGAACCCAATGAAGCCGGTCCCAAAAGAAATCCACCAAAATAGCCTGCAAACGAGCCAATAACCCAGCAGGAGGTTCCACACAGCAGAGGCGATGCCAAAGCGTTGAGGCTGTCAAGTTGTTAATTATCAGCACCCTCCCCCTGTATGACAATTGTGGATGTATCCATTTCCACCTGACCAGCCTACACTCTAGCTTTTCCACAACACCCTCCCAATTCCTCCGCTGTGTGGCCTCGTCCCCAATGTACACACCCAGGTACTTAATCCCATCCCTCTTCCAAGGCAAGCCGGCTGGCAGCCTGGGGAGCCCGCTTGCCCATTTCCCCACTGCCAAGGCTTCGCTCTTCCCCCAATTCACCCTAGCAGAGGACACCTTCTCAAAATCCATCATGGCAGACACTAAAGTATCTATATCAGTCTGCCCATTAACCATAATCATTACATCGTCTGCATAGGCCGAAATACACTGATGCACGCCTTGTTGGGATAAGTCAACCCCTGTAATTTGGGAGCGTAGCCTGTTTAACAGTGGCTCAATGGCAAGGGAGTACAGCATGCCAGACAAGGCACAGCCTTGACGGATGCCCCGACCAGCTATGAAGGGAGCAGTCAAACCACCATTGATTTTCAGCACACTTTCAATGTTTGTGTACAGCACCTTTAGCATGGCAAGAAATCTGGAGCCAAAACCAAAAGCCTCAAGGGTGAGCCAGAGATACTGATGCTCAACTCGGTCAAAGGCCTTTTCTTGATCTATAGAAATTAGCCCAACGTCTACCCCCAACATGTCAGAGACCACTAAGGCATCTCTGACCAAACAAACATTATCCACAATGGACCTGCCAGGCACGCAGTAGGACTGGTCCGGGTGGATGACATGTCCCATCACTTCTCTCAGCCTAAGTGCCAAGGACTTAGAGAACACTTTAAGATCCGTACAGAGGAGGCTTACCGGTCTCCAGTTCTTAATGTCCTGCAGGTCCCCCTTCTTTGGCAGTAGCGTGATAACAGCCCTCCTACAACTCAGGGGCAAGCAGCCAGCCTCCAGGCTCTCATTCAGTACAGCCAACAGGTCTGCACCCAGCTCTGACCAAAAGGTCTTATAGAACTCCACAGGAAGGCCGTCAATGCCCGGGACCGTCCCGCCCTCCATGCTCTGAAGTGCAGCCTGTAGCTCCGGCTCACTCAGTGGCCTCTCTAGCTCAGACAACAAGCACTCCGGCACCCTGGGAAGACCTGCATAAAAACCCGCGACCAGTTCTCCACTGACGTTAGTTTCAGTCTTGTACAGATCAGAATAAAACTGTACAGCCCGTGTCCGAATTTCAACAGGGTCTGTTAGCTCCCGGCCGTCCACAGACCGCAGGGAATGAATAAAGCGGCTCTGCCCTCTTTTCCTTTCAAGGCTAAAAAAAAAGTGGGATGGGGCATCCATCTGTTTCAAACTCTGAAACCGTGACCGGACCAGCGCCCCCTGTGCCTTGACGCCCAGTAAATTAGCAAGAGCAATTTTTTTTGCGTGAAGAGCAGCAGTACAACTCTGGTCACCTGAGGAGTCTGCAGAACTTTGCAAGTCAATAATTTCTTCTTCCAGAAGCTTCATTGACTGAGTAATTTGCCGTGAAACATTGAAAGTATACCACTGACAAAGCTGTTTAATCTCAACCTTTCCGCAGTCCCACCATTGTCTCAAGCTACTAAACTGTTGCTTCCTCAGTTTATACTCACTCCAAAAAGTTACAAACACATGTTTAAAGGCAACATCACATAAAAGGGAAGTATTAAAATGCCAGTACGCACTTTTAGGCTTCAGGTTTGCAATAAAAACTGTACACATCACCAGACAGTGGTCTGAAAAACCGACAGGTTCAATCACGCATTTTTTAACAATGTTCAATTGATGCTTAAAACAATAAAACCTATCCAATCTAGCCAAAGACATAAAACCCTCCCTTGCCTGTACCCAAGAATACTGTCTACGACTAGGATTCATAACCCTCCAAATATCGGCCAAGTCACATACCCGGAGGAGCTTGTTCAAGGCGCGCTGCGACGGGGCATGTGGCTCATTGTGATTCCTATCTAGACGGTCATCCTCAGTGCAGTTAAAATCCCCACCCAGAAACAAAAAGGCCTCTGAGCTGCAATCCTTAAGCAGACTGCCAATACTATTAAAAAAACAAACTCTATCGCTACCAATTATTGGAGCATAAACATTAACAATACAGATTATAAAATGTTCGTATTGTGCTTTTACAATCATGAATCTGCCATCAATTTCGTGTTGCACTTCACAGGAGATAGGCAAAAAGTTATGGGCAAAAAGAACAGCCACCCCACCCCTATTTGTGCTCATATGACTAAAGCAAACCTCCCCCTCCCACTCCGTCCTCCAATTGATTTCATTAAGACCGTCACTGTGCGTTTCCTGAAGCAACATAACATCTACATGCTTCTGCCTCAGCAGTTCAAAAATTGAAGCCCTTTTATGGATGTCACGTGCCCCATTGACATTCAAAGAGCCCACCCGAATTTTACTCATTGGAGAAATGAAGAGAGAGAGGCACAGAAACGGCAACAGAGTGGAGAGCAATCCCAAACTATGTAGTCTCAAACCCATCATCTCTTTGCAGCTCCTGTTTTAACTTAGGTACAATCTTCTTTAATCTATATATTTCCTGTACTGTAAATCCGTCACCCCCCTCAGTCCTCATGATTGCTTGTACAGATTCAAGAAATAGCCTTCGATCTGGAAAGTAGTCTTCAACTACCACACCCTTCATATTTTTAGTTTTTTGTAAAAAAGCCTTTATCTTCCCAAAAGCATAAGTGCTCCTATGACTCCTCTGACTTCTAATGTCTGCTGTATCACTATCAGAGTCTTCCAGTCTGGACGGCCCACTGTCCACATCCTGCTCCCCGCTCTGGGCACCAGTCACTCGCTGCGCTTTCCCTCTATTCTCGTCAGGTTTAGCCCACCTCTTCTTTCTTTTTCCAACTGGAGCTTTAAAAGGAGTCTCCTCCGACAGAACTTCAGCCTCCATACTACCCCCCTCCATAACTACTCCTTCATATG
>JAVGVS010002666.1:0-11012 GCA_032718565.1 Distichodus sexfasciatus
TTGCTCTCGGAACAATCTAAAGTGCAGAGTCAAGATCAGACATTTGGACTAGGGGTTGCAAAAAAATGAAACTGAATCACAATTTTTTTTTCTGTTGATTCCAAATAAGTTCATGCATTAAAAAATATTCAACTAACGTAATGGCACTAGTTTACTTCTTCCCTCTGACACGAGTTCAATCCTGTAAATGTGGAAATTTGCCCAGATAGAGCATGAAGGGAATGCTGTCAGTATGCGTACATATGCATTACATGTAGTAAACTACATTTGATTCAGTGTGATTTTATTTGTTGATCTGCCACAGTCAAATGGGAAACGTAACTCAAAACAGCAACTTGGAAACTAATTCTTCTATGTATTGAATGGTGAGATTTGCTCACTCGTGCACCCCTAATCTTCAAAATTCCGAATCCCAGTTTGTCCACATTAGCACATGTTTTTAGCTTTTTCCAAAGTAATCTCAGCAGCTTGAATTGAAGACAACTGGACTTATTTTCAAAAAGATTCTAGACTTTTCAAATCTCATCCTTTCTCTGTTGAAAGTTATTAAAACCTCCAAAAATCTAACTTGAAAGATTTCTGATGAGAGGTGAAACGTCTTCAACAATCTCGAAAAGAGGTCCATGTGCCCTCGATTCAAGCTCTCTGCAGTACCATGTTCTGGACGACTGAGAACCCAAACAGACATACGTTTTACGTGAGTTGTTGGGTCGTAAGTCGTAAGTCGTTTGCCCACCATCATGACCTCTTCTCCCAGGGTGGGGGGTTTACAGGTTTTGGCAGGTGGAAGAGGGATTGGAGTTTGTTTGGTTGGAGTGGGAAGCTTGAGGAGCAGGATGTCATGACGTTTACTATCAGGGACTTGAAATATATTTGTAATCTCTACTTCCTTTCCATCAATCTCCGCTTTCAGAGTTCTGAAAAAAACAGGTTGAATGATTTAAAGTTGGTTAAACAATCTTTAATTAACACATTCATTTTTTGTTTGATGCAAATGTTTTGTACATTAAATGAGAACAAAAGGACGCAATGACGACTAAATATTAGTTCTATTACTTACAATGTTATTAGTATAGTAATAACATTATTAACCATTATTTTAGCTATTAGTTTTCCCCTCTAAGGTAATTGAATCAATATTTAAAGGAAATGGCTTTTTATAATACCTCATCTTCAGCCTGCACGGTCAGTACAGCCAGGGACAGATGCAGCAGGACCGTGACCAATTGGATCTTGGCAATTAAGGAGGCCATTTTTGCTTCTCAAACGATCAGTTGTGCTTCAAATGATCACAAAAAGATGAAAGCTAATCATCCAAGATAGAACGTGTAATACAATATTTACTTCCAGAATCACAGAAGTCAACAGTCACAAACTCTCAAATTTGACCCTACACAGACGCATTGTGCGATATCAAATGCACAGCATCTCAAAGACATAACTCCTAACGTCGCTGAAATCCTCAGGTTATACTCATCACTACAGAAAGGTACTGGTTCATGAACAGAAATGAAGAGTAAAACTCACTGAGGTGACTGCAGTTGGTCCGGTGGAAGAAATCACAATCTTCAGTTCTTGAGACAAGTGTAATTCAGCTGAGCTTATCAGGGAACACAAAGTATCATAAGCCGGTTCTAGATTCTATTCTATTCTATTCTATTCTATTCTATTCCAAGAACAAATCTCAACATTGGTCAACATCAGAATCTTCATAGAAACAAATTTCTTCTTTGAAACGTTTGGTAAATGAGACCCTTTTGTTCTTAAGAAACTTGTCCTTAAGGCTGATACAACATTTAAATGCTATGCTGTTATATAACTGCAGAACTGAAAACAGAATCAGCTAAACTTTCGTCAAAACATGCCTGCAGTAAAATTAGCATAAGCCTGATATTTGGCGTTTGTAGATTCTGTTCTTACCTATGAACAAATCTCAAATGAGAAATCACTGGTCGGTCTTGGTGAAACCTGCGTAACTGGAGAAGAAAATGCAAACATATCTTTAGGAAGAATCTTATATTTAGCCTGGTAAAGACAATGAGTAATTACACAGCAGTTAAATATCAAAATTGCAGAAATAATCAATGGGCCTCATGTACCATGATATTTGTTCTTAAAATACACTTACGAAGTTTCCCTAAGATTCCGACATTCACCAATATATTCTAGATTAAGAATCCTACATGAGAACAGAATCAGTAACTCCTAAAGACCAATCTTACGCAAATTATATCAAATGCTTATTTGTGCAAAACATTAGTTTATTTGTTTTCTTTAATTACACATTTACGTATAAAATTATGTTTTTTAAATGTCTTTTGAACTATTTTAGTTTTTTCTTCAGGGCATATGTAAGAAAACTTAAGAAAATATTGGTGAATAAGGCCCAAAAAGACACGACAGATACAAAATGAGAACTTACCAGCGCGCCGGAGTGAGTGCTGAGATCTGGCTGAAGGAAGCTTTAAAGACAGGTCTAGTTTGACCTTATCTCACTTTGCCCTGCTCATTTTCATGAACGAAACATGTCCAGATATTGACACGTCCACAAAATGTTTTAAACTCACTACAAAAGTCTTATCAAAGCCCTCAGTTATAGCCTACTTTTTTGGCATTCGTACATGAATTTTGAGTCACTCAGTCAAAAACGTATATATGGTCCACTCAAGTAGATACTGTGCATGAAAGAGTTAAGATGAACGTATTTTTAAAGCATCAGAGCTTATTTATCTACTTTTTTAAAGTGAAAAATAACAGAATTATCTCAATCAAATGGCTTCATTATCGGATAATTTAGGATTAAGATTAACCACAAAACAATACACACAGAAATGTGATGAACCAATTTTCATTTTGGCAGATAATAAAACTTAATATAACAAAAACTAACATTGTAAAAGAAAGGCAAGTCGTGTGGTGACGTTCATTCATTCATTCATTATCCAAACCGCTAAATCCCAACTGGGGTCGCAGTGGGTGGGGAACTGGAGCCTATGCCAGGAACTACGGGCACAAGGAGGGACCAGCCCTGGGCAGGCTCACCGCAGGGCACACACACTCACACAATCACACACTCATTCACACCTTACAGAGCACCTGGAGGAAACCCACGCAAACACAGGGAGAGCATGCAAACTCCACACAGAAAGACCCTAAGGCTGACCAGGGAACCGAACCCGGTGCAGAAGCGAGAGAAACGAACTTGCGTGAGGCTGAGCCGAGGAGTGGTCGAGCGGCTGCACCTGGCATTGAAGTATTTACGGCGGTGCTCGAATACATAGGCCTACAGTCCATACGTACAGTAATTTTAAGTTTAATTGTAATACAGGGGTGTATAATTGACTCAGACAACCGAGCGCGCGCTGTATCATTTTCACTGTCTCAATCAACTTTTTAATGAATATATTTGAAAAAACCATGATAGAGTGAAGCCACGAAAGTCGAAGCGCGAAGTGGTGAGGGACGACTGTACATGGACTGATTTGCTTGTCTCTCAAGTATCATCTTTCAACTTTAAAATCCAAAAAGCAAACATGTTAATGCTTAGACAATTTTTTATGGCATTGAGGAAAATATCCAAGCAACATGACAGTACTGCTGAAGACACAAAGCAAAAAGAACAGCATCATCAAGTGAAGCAAGAGGATTCTTAGAGCAGAGATTTTTGTTTTACATTACCAGGACATGGGTGTTGTTGGTAGCACCTTGAACTGCTACTTAGCCTTGATTAACGCATAAGAATTATTAGATTTGTCTGACTTGCCTGACTTGTCCTTCTTGAGAGTACTGGTAAACTTTCCAGGTTTGTCAGGCTTAAGAACATTACCAGGCTTACCAGCCTTGCCAGATCTGCCAGACTTGCCAGGTTTTCTTTCTTCAGAGATTTGCCAGGCTTGTCTGGCTTGAGAACATTGCCAGACTTGCCACCTTTGCCAGGCTTGCCCGGTTTGCCATACTTGTCTTTCTTGGGAGTTGTCAGGCTTATTTGGTTTGAAAGCACTGCCAGTGTTGTCCAGTTTGCCACACTTGCCAGGTTTACCAGCTTTATCTATCTTGAGAGTATTGTCAGGTATGCAAGGAATGTCCAACTTCACACAGTGCCAGGCTTTCCAGGTCTGCCAGGTACAGTGTGTGCAGGCTTGCCAGGGGTGTCCTTCCTTTGGGTATTGGTAACCTTACCATGACTGCAATCAACATCTTTCTTGCCAGTCTTACCAGCCTTGCCAGATTTGTCTGGTCACAAAACCACAAGCAGAACATGAACACTCTTAGACATATTCATAGTGATGTTTCTGAGAAGTGAACATATTTGGACATAGTTATTTACAATTTCAGGAATAATATTTAACTTTTAACACAGAAGTGGACCAAATTTTTTTTACATAGCAGGGGAGGATTTTCTCATCAATAATATTAATTTTGCTTTGAAGGTATAAGAAAATACAAGTTCATAATTATAAAAATAATTTAAAAAAAAAAAACTTTAAAAAACTTTAAAAACTCTTTTCACTTTGTCCAAAAAAAAAAAAAAGCATACAGCATGCCGACACAGAGAGGGTAGTGTGAGGGTGGACGGACAGAGCCAGCGGGGAAAGGCCCAAACTTATATAGGAAACAGAAACAATCAACAGGAGTAATCAGGCGAGGGAAAAACCAATTAGAAAACAATCTGAAAACAAGCAGGATTAACCAATGAAGGGAGAACCAATGGAAACAGGGGTCTGCACTGAAACAAACAAGACTCAGGTGAGGGTACTAACAAACCATGATCGACCTATGAGACAGGCGGAAGGCGGGACAAGGGTGTGACAGACAGGATGCAGAAGACAGAACTGAATACCTCAAAACTAACTAAATAGCAGCATCAGGTGGCCACTCAGCAGAGGGGGCACTGTCGAGCCAAAGTACAGGAGGGCTGTGACACTGACACTCTGACATGCTCATTTTTAGTATACGACCATATGAATGATCAACACAACATTTCAAAAAACATGTCACAAAACCCAGCAACATTTCCGTTTTGGAAAATATACTTGTAGGCCTAGTGTGAGAGCCAGGCCCAGACCAAGGGAGGAGTCCGCCTCATCAGACTCCAGCTCTGGACCTTCGCAACAACCTCAACTCACCAGATCTACGTCACCAGAGTATTAACCTGTTATAGACAATTTAAAGACCCTCAGTTACAACAGTTCTTTGCGAAGTATTGTTATGCCTAGAGCTACATACTGAGCGTTCCTTTTGTTTGCCTGCTTTCGTTTTGACCTTTGCTTCCAGTTATTGGATTACCCCTCTGCCTCTGGCGTTTCGGATTTGTTTGCACCGCGGACTGTGTTTTCTGGTTTTGAACTGTGCTTTAATAAACCCTCGGCTTTTCATCAAATTGATCCTGTGCCTGCGACCTGGTTTTGTCGACTCTGCGTTTGGGTTCACCTGCCTGCCGTTACACCTAGCTATATTCTGAAATGATGTTTGTTCTCTAAAATGTTTTAGAACAGCGTTTCCCAAACCCAGTCCTGGCGAACCACTGCTTTGCACAGATTCGGTATTTCCTGCACCACCGCACGCTGATCCTACGTTGCTAATTAGCTAATCAGTAGCATCAGCTGTGCTGTGAGTCGGAAAACTCAAATCTGTGCAGAGCAGTGGTTCGCCAGGACTGGGTTTGGGAAACGCTGTTTTAGAACATATACATTTGTTTCCTAATGTCATTGTGTTTTCTCAAATGTTGTTTTTAATTTTGTTGTGTTTTGATCTTCAGACCCACCAAAACCTAATGTGTGCATGCATATTAGTCCAGACAACTAAATGTTGAACTCGTTCAAATTCACCTCAACATATTTATGCTTTAACTGGCTTTACGTCCTGCAAGTTACCATTGGATTTATAGAAAATGTAACCAAAAAACAAGACTGCAATTGGAATTGGTGCAGAGTTTTAACGCCAATATTATTCAGGGGGTATGCAACTTTGGACATCCTTGCTTACAAAACAGTTATTGTAAAGAGCTAAGTGAGCAGATGATGAGGGGATCACCAAGCAGCAAAATATGAGACTTTTGCACAGCGCTGTATATCATAGATGATATGCGCTTATTATTTAGCATCAAAGTATATCAACAGACAAGAATTTTGCATGACGAGCAGGAGATTTTTATTATGAGTTCTTTTACAATGAGAAACAGAAGGGATGGTGGTAAAGTTAAGCTTCTCATGCAGCTTCTCCAGCAGCAGGGTCTTCTCCAGCAGCAGGGTCTTCTCCAGCAGCAGCAGGAGCACTGGCAGGTTGAGGGCAATTCTTGCGCTAAAAAACACAAAAACTTATACAATTAGTTGATTGATTTGCTTTCGTCGCACAGTAAACACCCAACATTTACATCCACGCTTCTAAAGAAATACATACATACCACATTGCAAGTTGTCATAACAAACTGATGTATGTCGAAGCTGATTTCTAGAATTCATAATGCATCTTCTAATGATGAACTTAGAGGTGCCACACTGAGTCATACTGGATTTAAGAAACATTTACTGAGCAGAAATTCAAAAACACTTACACCTTTGCGGATTTTAATCTTGATAGAGATGCGGCGTTTGTCCTGGTCTGTTTCCTCCTATATCAGAACAAACGAATGCAATGAGGACTGAACATTAGTTCTATGACTTACAATGTTATCAATGTAGTACTAACATTATTAGCTATACAAAAATGCAAACAAAAGGTTTTTCTGCAAATACAATTGAGTAAATATTCTCTTAATAGATATTTAAAGTCAATGTCTTTTTATAATACCTCCTCTTCTGCGTGGACGGTCAGTACAGCCAGGGTCAGATGTAGCAGGACCGTGACCAGGAGGAACTTGGCACTTAAGGAGACCATTTTTGCTTCTCAAACAATCAGTTGTGCTTCAAATTATCACAAAAGATTACAACCTGAGCAAGAAGAAACATATACGTTTTTAACACATATTCCTCCTAAAGCTCCAAAGTTAACTGCAGAGAACAAAAGTAAACCCACAATAAAAGCGAAAGCTTTTGACAAGACATGACAGAAAGAAAACGTTTCTACTGGTAAAGCGTATTTCTAGTTTAGGCCTATCGTTTAAAGTCTGTCTAAATAATTAAACACATGAATGATATAAACGCATGACATCTTTTTGGATTCAAACTGGATAAGAAAAAGTATCGATACATATCGTATAAATATACACCAAATATATCAGGATTAGTATTTTTGAGTCGAATCACTCAGCACCTATTTACCAGCTTGAAAGAGCGAGTGCTGAGATCTGGGCGAAGGAAGCTTTAAATAAGGCTCTAGTCCTAGTTCTAGACCAGCCCAGTAGGATGTCATATCTCATCTTTGTCTCATTTACATGAAACTTGACCAGATGTTGACACGTCTACAATCGCACAAATGTGCAAATCGGAAAAGCTCTCTGTTGGTTCATTTTTTACTTGATTTGTTGAAGCCGAAAAAGAAAAATGATGGATTAGGTTATGAATTGATCTTACCATTTGCTACCATATTGGCTATGATCTTTGAGCCACTGGGTCAAAAGCCTGTGCATAGTAAACCCATTTAATTCAATGCTGTGCGTTAAGGGGTTAGTAATTTAATAAACGGGTTAATAATTTAACTGACATGATGGAACAGATACAAGCCAATTTCCTTAAATATCTCAATTAATAATAATTAATCTCTATTTTTAAGAAATACTGACTGATTCCTACACATATCTTACACATTCTACTCTGTCTGCTACGTACAATGTTGCAGTTGCATTCGGCACTTTAAAAATATCTCATTGCACCTGTCATCTGTCTTTAGAATAATGTTGTAAACTCAGGTTACCCTAACGTCAATACATTTTTTTAATTTAGTATATAAATGCAGATACACCTGTACCATGCTGAGCCTTAAATTACAATTGCACTCCGTGCCATGCCATTTATTTTTTGTCTTATTTCACTGACCTCCTTATTTAAGTTTGTATTTGTATCTCTATTTTGTTATTTTTCAAATTTGCCTAATTGCACAGTTAAACGTGCGGATCGGGATACATTTCACTGCATGTTGTACTTGTATAATTTGCACGTGACAAATAAAGAATCTTGAATCTTGAGTCTTGAATATCCATGAATACACTGTAAAAATGGTTTGATCAGTAATTCACCTACTTCTCTCTTTGACTTCAATTGAAATGTGTTTCAAAATGAATCGTGGTTTATGTTTCACTCTGAACCATGGAAAGCCACTCATCCAGTGTCTCCTTGTGTTAAGCATTTTTAAAATTAAGTCTTGACATTGCAATTCTTTTAGCAGAATTTGCTTTGATCATTGTGATTGGTTAGAGTGGAACTGGAAAATGCCGTCACTGGACATATGTAAAGTCATTTACACTGTGGCATTTTTCTGTTTAGTTTATGTATATGTCTCTATCATTTCTATTATATCAGCTCCTCATGCATCCACGATTTTAATGCAATTTTTAACCCTTTCCAAAAGTTCTCCAAAACAATTTCCAGAGGTGCCCAAATGCAGTTCTTTTATTTTGCCTTTACGGGCGGCATTCTATTAGTAAATATGGTCACATAGTCAGAAGCTGCTTTATACTGAAATTATATAAATTGTTTCAAACGTTATTTCTCTCTCTCTCTTAGTTTGTTCAGTGTACAGAGCTGAAATTAGATGTGTGTGACGCAACGTTTTCTTAAAAGTCCCAGGCAAATTTCTCCCAAGGAAGACAGTAAAGATCAACTTGGAATAATTTATTTCAGCTCATGATTCCGTTTGTTCGTTTCTGTCAGACATAATACGCCCTGTCACGTTTGCATATGCCAACAGAACAGCTATGAAAGTATCACTACGTGAATTGTGTTGCATTTAATGTGATCGTTCAAACGTTAAGCTCATTGCCGGTTTACACCAGTCATGCAAAGTGCTCGGCAGTTCACTGTGGTAAACTCAAACGGCTGGCTTTTTATATGATACACTCGTCACAGATCTGCAAATAGTCGAGAAAACCTTTCACATTTTAAAATTATAATTACTATATTTTTCTCTCCCCTCAATCTTAATCATTGGATTTTTATTTGTTTAATCGATCTTACCGTCCACACGTCCGTTTTAAACGTTACAGACCACTCAACATCCACTTACTCATTTTGAGCAACAACGTTTGATGGCAGGGTTCGTTTGATTGACAGGGTTAGAGGAAATGATATTTAAAACAACCGCACATTTCATTTCATAACGTAAAAGTCAGAAAATATAACATTCTGCTTATTTATATATAACAACATTTCATTTAATGACTGACAATTCTATCTTCCTCGTAATGCACAGGCCAGTTTCCATCGCACCCCACCGTGATGGTTCGAGTGCTGGATGTACCGCGATATGTACAGCGGCTGCGTCTTTCACCACTTCTCAAGTTACACGTAACTATGGTGAATGGTTTGGTGCTCTCGTAAAGCATGGGCGTAAATCCCGGGGAGGACGGAGGGGACATGTCCCCCCCCATCCGAGGGTTGTCCCCCCCAAAAAAAAATATTTTAAAAAATCGCACTCTGTTTTGTGAAAAATATATGTATGTATACTTAAAATAATTGTGTAAGTAGAAAAAAATGCAAAAAATGCATTTAGAAACAGTTGAGTTCCCCCTCCCCTTCCTCACAGTGGTTTGGCCCACTGCCTGCTTTCCCAGTTCGTCTCACCTACTCTACACGCACGAGTCAGGTGTGTGGCTGCGGATCAATTCATGTTGAACTCCGGTATGTAGGGTATTTTATTCACTTTAAATAAAGCGATTCTCTTTAATGTAGTTGATGCAGACTCATTCATAAATTAGTTGCGGCAAAAATGCTGATTACCGATGTCATTTTCCATGAATCTGCTATATTAGCGATTAAAACATTAGTTTGCTTTAAATTGCAGATGTTTGGGGTTTTTTCTACATAGAGCAGTTACTGCAAATTGATTATTTAATAATTGATTTTGTTACAAAACATTACTTATTTTATATATCTTTTTCACAATAACAGTCATGTTTAAATTGTATTGTATGTTGATGGCTTGACTGTAAACAACATAAACAATGCAATAAATAGTTTTGAAGAAAAATCTGCTTTGTCACTGAACCTGAGGAAAAACTTTGAAAATAACCATAATGACGCGGTCTCCATGCTGCAATAATAATGATAGAAGCAAAGTTTTTCACTGTGGGGACATATCTTTATAAGTACAATTTGACTGTATTATTTGTGTCCCCTTCAAAAATTGCTCATGAGAAAATTTATATTTATTGTCCCCCCCTGCTGTTAAATGAAATTTACACCCATGCTTTGTGCAAAGTAATTAAGCAACCCATGCATTTATATCGTCCATATGTTTAATTACTTAGACAGACTCTATATGATAGGCCTAAACAAGATATACACTTCACCAGTAGAAACATTTTCTTTCTGTCTTGTCTTGTTAAAAGTATTCATTTTTATTGAGGGCGTCATGGTCCGTGTTGGAATGAGGTGAGGCATGGTACTCTTTACAAGCCTTTTTATTGAAAGCCAGAACAGAAAAGAGGCACGATGGCCACAAACGAAAAAGTCTCCTTTTCAACAAAAACACACAACACTCCAACACAGGGGTAGGTTGACGACGGACGAACAAGGAACACAGGGGGAAACCAAACCTATATGGGGAAACGGAAATGGGACTGGATTAACTGGACAGTAAAACCAATAGGAAAGCTACCACTAAACAAGGAGAATTAACCAATCAAGGGGTTAATCAATCCAAACAAGGGGCTGGACTGAACACTACATGACACAGGTGAAAAAACTGATGACCACTGATTAACCAATCAGACACAATAGTGAGGAGGGACAAGCATAAAACGAGACTGAACTAAACCAGATGAACAGACAAATGGCGGCCTCTTCTGACCACTCGGCAGAAGTGCATGAAGGGGCAATGACACAGGGTTTACTTCCGCTCTCTACAGTTAACTTTGT
>JAVGVS010002667.1:0-11011 GCA_032718565.1 Distichodus sexfasciatus
AAAAAAAAAAAAATCCAGAACAGTAACTAAAACAGAAGCTGCAGTGGAACTTGTCGCCAGCGTACTGTAGACTCGACGTTCTCGATGTCGGTGCAGGTCGCTGTAGTTGCGGCTGTAGCTTTAACTGCGGCGCTTCAGGTATCAAACGCAGCACTCTCACCCGCCCGTAAAAATATTTGAATGTTTAACGAGGCGTTTCCTCCAGTTCGACGTATGGCTAGCCGCAGTTCGGCGTTTCGCCTGCCAGACGTTGCATGTCGCGCTGTCCGCGTCGAGTTCGCACAGTCGAACGCTTTCGGCTGAGCTCCGCGTTTTCAAATTCCTGCCCAGTTTCTCCACCCACGCGCTTTCTTCCCCTGGCAACCGTTGTCGTGGTAAACAAAGCGAACACTATAGCTTCAATGGCACGTGGAAAATTTACTGCAGTAAATTTCTACGTCAATGTAAATGCCATTGACACGCTGAGACAAGTAGAGCTGATTCGTGGAAACCTTTCACCCAGTTCCGAATGCACCGCTGGCTGATCAGCGCGTGAGTGTACCGAAATTGGGCACCGTTTGTTTTTTGACGTGAACCGATACCCGGTAGTACCGACATCATTCGGTCGGTACCTTTAAAAGTACCAAGCTCGGTACCCAACCCTAATGGACACTGGGTTAGGACTAAACCGTCAGTGTGAATGTAACACTCTTAAGTGTCTGCACATGGCACACACACACACACACACTTTATTATTTATCAACGTGTATCTCCAAATAGCCAAGGCAAGGGTATCACTACTCACACACACACTCACACACACACTCACACACACACTCCAAGAGACATTTGGAGAGTAGTTGCCAGCTATTAGCATTGACATCACAATTGGCCTCTATCTGGTGGGAGTGTGTGTGTGTGTGTTTCTGTGTTTCTGAAGACACTGTGCTAATTTCCATCAGGCCTAATGTGTGTGTACTGGGTGTTTTGTCTCCAATGCGCACACACACACAGTAAACGTTAAGGTGCTGCCGGTGCTGTGGGATATTTGTGAAGCTGAGGTTTCACGCGTGGTCAGTGTCAAGTTGCTGACCTTTACAGCCCGACCCTGACACAGCGGTGTAACCGTCTCTCTTAGCTGGAGTAAGCGGCTGCACGTCAAGACAGAGCTGCCTGCACGGCTGGGTTTATTAGACTTGAGTAGAACTTGTTGTGATCCTGTATGAAAATTAATCTCTCCCTCTCTCTCTGTGTCTCCACCTCCTTGTCCCCTCTTTCTTTGTCTCCCTCCCTCCCTCTCTCCTCCCCTCAGTAACTCTCACTCCTCCGGTTCGATGGCGGCGGTGGTTCGAGGAGGTGAGTGGTCTTGCGGACGCTGCACCTTTTTGAACCCGGGCGGCTCTCCACGCTGCTCCATCTGCGAAGCTCCTCGTCAGAAACCGGACCTCAACCACATCCTGCGCCTCAGCGCCGGGGGAAACCCTCGCTGGACCTGTCCCCGCTGCACCCTCGCCAACCCCCACGCCGCTGGAGCTTGTTCCGTCTGCGGGGCGGCGCCCAACGGCCCAACCGCGCCGTCCGCAACGCAGCAGCAGCAGAAGCTGCCAAACCCTCTGCCCACAGCCCCACCTCCCCTCAGCACCGTCTCCGCTGCCGCCCCGGAGCCCGAGCATGCCAAGGAGGACACACGGAAGGCGGAGTCTAATGGGGAGGTGAGTGCCGGAGGAGAGGGGATGGGGTCTGTATCATCAGGATGGGCTTGTCCTCGCTGCACTCTGCTCAACACCCCTGTGGCCGTGTCGTGCTCGGCCTGCGGGGGTCCGAGGAAACTGTCGCTGCCCCGCATCCCGCCCGAGGCGCTGGTGGTGCCCGAAGTGCGCACGCCAGTCTCGGGGTTTCCAGCGCAGGCCGGTGTGGGAGCGGGGGTGGTGGGAGCGGCAGCTCCGCTACTTGTCGACCTCACCGAGGAGTCTCCACCCCCTGCACCGTCAGAGACGCCGTCCCCGCCCCCCAACGCCCCTGCGCCCTTCCTGCCCCCCGCATTCTCCTCGCTGCAGAACAACCCCGTGCCTCGCAGCCGGCGGGAAGTCCCGCCCCCGGGCCGCCTCCCCAACCCTGCCCCCTCGCCCACCTCTCCCTCCGCCGGCCCACCTCCCAAACCCAAGCCCCTCCCGTCAGCGGAGCACAACTTCCCGGTCAAACGCCTCAGCGTGCTGGAGGAGGAGGACCCTAACAACCCGCCCGTCGCGCCGGTAACGTCCCCGCCCTCGTGGAAGTGTCCTGGATGTTCCGCCCCTTCCGTCCCCTCCGTTTCCTCGGCCGGACGCTGCGACGCCTGCAGGGGTTCCCGACCCGGCTCGGGTTCGGGTTCGAACGGCGACGTGATCGACGTTTTGGGCGAGTCGGTGCGCTTCACGCCGGCCTCGCCCTCCAGCCCCGACTTCACCTCATGGGCGTGTTCCAAATGTACGCTGCGCAACCCGACGGGGGCAGGGCACTGCACGGCCTGCGGCTCCTCCAAACTGCACGGATTCGCCGAGCCCTCCGGCTGCAACGCCTGCTCGCGCAAACCGGCCCACGCCCACTCCCGAGCGCAGACGTCGGGGGCCGGGCCGGAGAAGGCGGGGTCTCAGTGGGCGTGTCCGGCCTGCACCCTGCTGAACGAGGGGCGGGTGAAGCACTGCGCGGCGTGCCACACGGCGCAGCAGTACGCCAGCATGAAGCGCAGCGGGAAGGGTCTGCGGCGCAGGGAGAGCATGCACGTGGAGCAGCGCAGACGCACCGACGAGGGCGAGGCCAAGGAGCTGTGGGAGAACATCGTCAGCTTCTGCAGAGAGGTACAGTTCTCCAATAAGACGACATTGCTGAATGTCATGATCTTTATGGGTTTGAACAACGTTTTTTGTTCGTGAATGAGCTCCAGCGTAATTCTGTAAATACGGCCGTAAGTTCTCGTACCACTACTTGGCATCAGCAAGAAGAAATGGCATCGGCGCAACCTCACTCATTTCTAGGGATGCACGATATGGAAATTCTCGGCCGACACCGATATATGAGGAAGGCAGAGTCGCGAGCGCAGGCGTAACGTTCCACCGCACGCTCAGAATTTTGGCACAGAAATGGCGCCATAGTTCTCACATTTCTAACACAGCGCCAAGTCAAGCAGGTCAAGCAAGCCACCCTATGTAGTGTGCCAAGTCAAATAGGACGCGCGTGACACTCCGCGTGCACTACCTAGTGCGTAGGCAGACGTTAAGCCACAACACCGGCTATTTCTGGCATACTATTGCATGGAAAAGTATGATAAGAGCGCCCTACCTACTATACTATTTAGTGCGGTAGTACACAGAGTAGAGCTGGGCTGATACCACTTTTTTTTGTCCGATACTGATACCGATATTGTAAATGTGGACATCTGCCGATACCGATACAAATCCGATACAGTCACAATCTTTTTTTAAACATAAAATAATGCTTTAAAATGTCTGAATACATGCCTGAGATTATTGTTACGCTTAAGGAAACGCTTGATTTAAATACTAAAACAATGTAATAATTACACACACACGCATATATGCTAAATTATTTGTTCTCAAAAATTGTTCGTTTAGACATATAAATATTTCTTCTTTCTTATTGATTTCACTATGACGTTACAAAATTGAAAAAAAAAAGATCAATTGAAAATGAAATACTGAAGTTTGTCATTTTGAATAGGGCTGGGTTCAAAAAAATCGATTCACCGATCAACATCGAATCTCGTTCGAAAAATACGATATCGATTCAAAAATTCCCGGATCGATCTTTTCCCGCGGTTATGCACTACTTCTCGCGACCGCGCAAGGAGAGCTATAAAAACGTGAAACAGGTGTTAAACCGAAACCAAATAGAGCCATGGCTGAAGCTGCTCCGCTCAAATCACCGTCTGGCCTAAAGGCCAACGTTTGGCAACACTTCGGTTTTAAAACAAGCTATTTTATAACCAAGCGAAACTAGTATTGACGCAAAGAAATCTCTAAATAAGTCCGTATGGAATGGAATCGAGAATTGAATCGAATCATGACCTTCTGAATCGGAATCGAAACGATTCAGGAAATCAGCAACGATACCCAGCCCTAATTTTGAACCAGTTTGACCTTTAAAATGAGCTGCTTTTGCAGAGAACTACATTTCCCACGATCCTCCGCACGCCCCCGGAGCCGCGTCACAATGAAGCATTGGGCGCGCGTTCCAGAATAAACGATGGAAAATCTATGGGAAAATGTAAATAAACGGCAGAATTGTGAGGAGAACGCTGGTTGTTGTGGTTATTCATCAGCTCAAATATGGTTTGTGTCTGTAATAAAGGCGACATTTTGACCGAACTGGAGCGTTTTAGCGAGTGACGGCACTCATGCGCGGTCATTAACACAGCGTGTGTTTACATCACGAAAAATGTCATTGATGCGTTTTTATGGATTTACTTCTGTTTTAGTGCACGGAACATCTCACATGCAGAGGGATCAGGTCTTGTCTTGATCGCACCACTAAAAACGCTGTGTGTCACTATTAAGTGTCCGTGTGAAATACAAGCGGAGCTGCTCTAGCGAGTAAAATGAATTAAACCAAGCTTCGATTCTAGAAAAATTGCCTCGACCATTTTCATAATAGAATTATTCGAGTTATTGGAACAATCGTTTCAGCTCTACTTTACCGCAGTGCCACTTCCCATGCAGAACGAATTGAGCGTGCACGCATTCACAGAACGGCTCCGTAGAACGGTCCAATGCCGCAATACCCGATCCAGCCGTTTGAGCCGTTATCGGACCGATACCGATCCACATATCGGATCGGCTACATCTCTAACACAGAGCGGGACTCAGCCCATGTGCGAGCTCACATTGGCAGAGCGAGGCAAACACAATTTAGTTAGTTTGAAAGTTTTCGCGCGTTCAGGCAGAGTTGAGCGCGTGAAGACAAAAGATTTTGTTTGCCAACACTCAACTCCACGCTGAGCATTTTGGCACAAAATAACGTCACGCATTTTAAGACAGAAGGCGTGGGCCGTTATAAAATCGGACCTGCGACTTTGGACGTGCCTGGCACAAGCGCCGCCTTTCCCACGAACCATAAAATATCAGCTGAAAACGTCAGGCAAATCTGTGAATGCATGATTCCGACGCAATTCCGATATCAACCCTTATCATTTCTACGCACGTTTCCTCAGAAGACCCTTTTTACCTGACGGCATTAAGTAGAGACAGTGGGCCGGTTAGACACTGCACGATGGAAAACACACGCGTCTATGCGTTCTTTATTCTAAAGTGACACCATAATGGGTACGTGATGCAGAAAGAAGTTACTGATGTTGCCCAAATTTTCAAGAATTTTGCTTTTCTTCCAGCTGGTCCTTGCAACATATTTTCGTAAGATATCATTTGGGGAATTTAGTCTGTTCTTTGATATTGAGGACGCTCTCTCCCTCTCCCTCTCCCTCTCTCTCTCTCTCGTGTTCATGGGTGTCCGCTCATGCTAAGGTGAACTCGAGCGTATTTTTAGAAACAGTTTGAACAGCATTTATACAGCCTACTTTCTCCGAAATAATCCAAAGTTGCACACTTTCACACTCCCCCACACACACACACACACAATACATATTTAAAATTCAGAGTTCAGAACCTGGAACAAGTCAGACCAAGGCAAAGATGTCTTCAGCTCTTATTTTGTGTGTGTGTGTGTGTTGCAGAATGCCGTGAACTTCGTGGACGACAGCTTCCCTCCCGGCCCCAGATCGGTGGGCTTCCCCGAGAGTGACAGCGTCCAACAGCGGATCAAAAAGTGGCTCCGCCCACACGAGATTAACTGCAATAACTTTAAGGACCGCGGTGTCAAGTGGTCGGTGTTCCGGACGCCCCGTCCCTCCGACATCCTGCAGGGGCTGCTGGGAAACTGCTGGTACGGCCAGAAATAGGGTGCAAGCGTTTGTGTTTATACACTCATATGAGTGCGTCTCCGTGCAACCCTTCAGTGAGATTCGCCGAAGGGTGGAACCGCGATGACTGTGCATCTGTGAGCGTGAGCTTCCCAACGCAGGCGTGTTGAGTCTTATCCCACGTTCCACCCCTACACACCGTCCTCGCGCTTTCTGGGTTTGCCTTCAGCATGTGCCTCGTTACAAATGAAATCACGTCACTAGGACTGTCTGATATCGACAAAATAGCGATATTTTCATTTACGGCAGCTGCTTGGGATTTAAGGGTCTTGCTCAGGGGCCTAGTGGTGGTAGTGCTGGGGGTAGGATTTCATCCCGTGACCTGTTAGTGTAGAAGCAAGTATTCCCATCCCAAATACCAGAGGTTATCAAGCGGCGGTCCGCGGCCATCTAGTGGTCTTCGGCGGCATTACAGGTGGTCGGTGACATGCATTCCACTACAGAAATCACAGTCGACTGTAAACTTTTGCTTCTTCTGAATGGTGGCCCCTAGGACAGAATCAGAAACAGAAAAGCCCTCCAATAGACCACCACCGGCATGGGCCGGTTACTGCTATAGTGGTGTAGCGCAGTTTAATAAAGCCACAGTTTCAAAACTGTACCAAAATTTCCGTCATAGCGCCTCTGCGGTAAGAGCTGTTTTTTAACGCCTCGTCAAACACAAAGTGAAGGTCTCCCCCTTGTGGCGTGAAGCGTAGATTAACACGCCCCTTCCCCCACCACTCATCTGGTTGACGCCAGCTGTACGCGCTGGCAGAAGGAGGCGACCCCTCACTCTTTGGGGCAGCTGATGGCGTAACGGTAGGGTGTTCGCCCCCCCCCGTGATCAGAAGGTCACAGGTTCGAATCCAGGGCCGGTAAAGTTACCACTGAGGTACTCATGAGCAAGGTACCGTCCCCAAGCACTGCTCCCCGGGCGCTTGTTAGCTGCCCACTGCTCCTTCACGGATGGGTTAAAGGTCACAGAGGTCACATTTCGTTGTGGTGCACTGTGTGCTGTGTTGTGTTCACAATGACCAATAATCACTCACTTTCACTTTCACTTTCACTTAAATTTAAGTTAAAAGACTCTAAATAAACAGTTGCAACCTGCTACTATAGTTAGCGCGTTTGGCGTTGGTGCAGTAAATGCTATAGGTGCGCTACCACGCTTAGTTTTTAACCCATAACATTTCTGATGAACTGTGAACTCGATTTTCACACAGTCACCGAAAGAATCTGCTGCACAGGCTGTGGTTGGGCTTTGCTGGAAAGTCCATCGCTGTAGTACGCGCGCACACAACCGGGCACGTTGGAAAAACCAAGATTTCCGCTCGGTACGTCTGCTGTTCGCGGATCAGTCGCCTTGTTTGCGCCATTCAGTCTTTGGCGTTTCGCGCGAGCGTGAATAAACGGTGAATATTAATACAGCGTTTGTAGAAACCGTTTGTAGAATCTCAAAGCAGAATCCAGGTATTGCTACACACACAGACAGACAGACAGACAGACATGGGTAGAGTAGCAGGGGATTAGAGCTATTTATCGTGTGGCCCAGTTGCCTGTGTGTGTGCTTGTGTGTGTGTTGCTGTTTGGATTTTTGCCGCATGACCCAGCTTTATCAGATTTTTACAGTTGATCCAGTGATTTTGCAACACTTTAACCGTCTCCTTAGTCAGACACTGCGCATCAGTTGCAATTGCTGTTAGTAATCAGTTTATCAGACATAATTAATCACACACACACGCACACACTTCACTACCAGCAGGAGACATGACTAACCAAGCAGAAGCTGCGGTTGACCACATATATAGATTTCCTGTTTTAAAAAGCATATGGTTCAGGCTTGTGTGTGTGTGTGTGTGTATTTGAGGTTCCTGAGTGCGCTGGCGGTACTGGCCGAGCGTCCCGAGCTGGTGGAGCGTGTGATGATCACCAGAGCGATCTGTCCTGAGGGAGCGTACCAGGTCAGGCTGTGTAAGGACGGAATCTGGACCACGGTTCTGGTGGACGACATGCTGCCCTGCGACGAGTACGGCTACCTGCTCTTCTCACAGGTGTGTGATGCTCGTTTCTTTTCAGTGTTTCTCAGTGTTGACCCAATAGACCTGATTAGCAACCCTTACTGTAAAACAGATTGGAAAAACCTTTGTCCATAACTGGCAGGTTTCCACATTCTTTTACTGTTGCATTTCAGATTGAATTTGCAGCAAAGCTATTGTTCTAACTAGGGATGCTTGATTATTGGCCTCTGCACGGCAAAACCAGTCGCAACGGAGGTTTCTGAGAAAAACGACCGTTTATGTTGCGTGGAGTAAAATGTTGGATTTTTTGGATAAATTTGGCTGAAAAACTGACCCTTTCCATCCTAAAAACGTGACGTTCTTGAGGTGAGGAATTCCATTCCAGCAGAATGTTAAAAGTTTCTGTTTTGACCGCTCTACTTTAATATTTACGGTAAATCCACGGGTTGACTAGCGTCAAGATATTTCTCCGGAATCCATCTCCGTCTCCCGAGTTCAGTTAACCTAACGCAGGTAGGCTATCCGTGTGGCTGTGAATGCAGCGTAGGCTAGCGTAAATGCAAACGTAGCCGCGACCGCACCGAGCGTCTGTGAGTGCTACGTCGATAATGTGAAAATTTCATTGCTGGTGAGTGTTGTTTCACAAGGTATTGTGGCAACGTGTTTAAAATTAATAGCACGTTTCATTCTAGATGCAACAGTAAAAGAATTTAGAAAATTAGTTCTAGGGCAATAGTGGGCAATACGGGTCCCAGAATCTAGCAGGTTGACTTCGTGCTCGAATCATGCTTGACCTTAGGTAGACGTTCATCAGAAGATACTCACCAGGTAGGTTGGAGGACCTCCAGGTTCTGACTCGCAATGTAGAATGCTGAAGTAATGGTGTATTTTTACTCACCGCGGCAGGCTCAGAGGAGGCAGCTGTGGGTGGCTCTGATCGAGAAGGCCCTGGCCAAGCTGCACGGCTCCTACTTCGCGTTGCAGGCCGGCCGGGCGATAGAGGGCCTGGCCACGCTGACCGGCGCCCCCTGCGAGAGCCTGATGCTGCAGGTCAGCTCCACCAACCCCCGCGAGGAGCCCATCGACACCGACCTCATCTGGGCCAAGATGCTCAGCTCCAAAGAAGCAGGGTAGCACCCTCGTTCGCTCACTCGCTCACTCATTCGTTTGTTCGTGATGTGTGTTGAGAAGATCTGGGTGAGAGTCTGTGTATGTGTTTTCCAAAGCTGCAAAACGAACGTATTAAAGCGCAATTAAAACGCAAGTGCGTTACCCGGAAGCGAGAGTTACAAGCGGAAGAAATGAAATAAAATCTTGGGTGAAGAAGACTGACCTTCTTCCTGTCAGGGAACTGTAAGAAGCTATCCGTTCTCCTGAGCAGTACATATTATTTTATTTACTCCAGCCCAAGTAGCGTGATGTGGAAGTGAGCAATACGCCCAGACAACTGTTAAAAAAAAAAACTCTTTCGCTCTTAATGCCAGCGAACAAAACCAAGCTATCCACTCTTACGCTTAGTGAAATAGAGCAATACGTATTTTTCATCAACTGCGTATTACGCTCGCTTCAGGATTGTACCCCTTGGTTTGAGCGCAAAATGGGAAGACGTCTCGTCATTCGTTTTTGGCTTTAATGTGGAAAACGAATGATCGAGTGATACACAGATTCTGTGTTTTATTTCTGATGCAACTTGTGTGCTTTTACAAGTAAACACTTACTCACGCACACACACACACACACACACACACAGAGCAACAGCACGTGGTCTGCAGTCACGTTTTAGGCAGAAGTGACCCAAATTCAGGGGTTTGGAGATCACAGATGTGACACAGATCTGACTTTTTCACATCAGATTTGGGCCGCTTGCACTGCACCGTCTCTCATTATTTACATTTTCGACATTTCTCACATGCTCTTATCCAGGGGCGTGCTTCCCAAAAACATGGTTGCTAACATATTGCTAACGATGTTAGCAACACTATGATAGTTGCTAATGTACGCTATGTTAGTTGCTAACATAGTTAGCAACTATGCTTTAGGGAAACGAACCCCAGAGCGACTTTCATCTCCTGATTTACAAGGACAGTTCCCCTGCAGCCGCCTGGGGTGAAGGGTGTTGGAGCTCGTGATAACTGCACAGCTACTACTACTCTAATTATACGGCTGCTATATGAGGAGATCGATGGTTGGTGGTTGTAAGAAGTGTGATTGGCTGGTGTGTGAGGTGCTTACGTGTGATTGGTCAGTGTGAGAGGTGCTTGCTTGTGAATGGCCGGTGTGTGAGATGCTTGCATTTGATTGGCCAGTGTGTGAGGTGCTTGCATGTTATTGGTCGGTGTGAGGTGCGTGCTTGTGAATGGTCGGTGTGTGAGGTGCGTGCATTTGATTGGCCAGTGTGTCAGGTGTGTGCGCTTGTGATTGGCCGGTGTGTGAGGTGTGTGCTTGTGACTGGCCGGTGTGTGAGGTGCGTGCTTGTGAATGGTCGGTGTGTGAGGTGCGTGCTTGTGATTGGTGGGTGTGTGAGGTGTGTGCTTGTGATTGGCCGGTGTGTGAGATGCTTGCATGTGATTGGCCAGTGTGTGAGGTGTGTGCTTGTGATTGGCCGGTGTGTGAGGTATGTGCTTGTGACTGGCCGGTGTGTGAGGTGCGTGCTTGTGATTGGCCGGTGTGTGAGATGCTTGCATGTGACTGGCCAGTGTGTGAGGTGCGTGCTTGTGATTGGCCGGCGCGTGAGGTGCGTGCTTGTGAATGGTCGGTGTGTGAGGTGCGTGCTTGTGATTGGCCGGCGTGTGAGGTGCGTGCTTTTGACTGGCCGGTGTGTGAGGTGCGTGCTTGTGAATGTTCGGTGTGTGAGGTGCGTGCTTGTGATTGGTGGGTGTGTGAGGTGCGTGCTTGTGATTGGCCGGCGTGTGAGGTGCGTGCTTGTGATTGGTGGGTGTGTGAGGTACGTGCTTGTGATTGGCCGGTGTGTGAGATGCTTGCATGTGACTGGCCAGTGTGTGAGGTGCGTGCTTGTGATTGGCCGGTGTGTGAGGTGTGTGCATGTGATTCGTCGGTGTGT
>JAVGVS010002669.1:0-11004 GCA_032718565.1 Distichodus sexfasciatus
CTCTCCCTCTCCCTCTCCCTCTTGTGTGTTAATATCCTGGCCCTTTAATTTACATCAGATTCCACACTGTTTAGATCAACCTGGGATTATCGGCAAGAGGGAACCTGCAATTAGCCTCGCGCACACCATGCAATCGGGCTGAACACAAAGCGCCGGTGGGATTATTAAGCCCCCGGCTGGCATGGCAGCAGGCACGGCACGGCTCGGCACGGCACATACCTTGGCGTAGTCCGCGCCGTGCTTCTCCTTGTAGCCGTTGCGACAGACGGTGTAATTATAGAAGCGGGAGTTTTTGATAAGGCCCACCCACTCCCGCCACCCAGGAGGAATGTAGCTGCCGTTGTACTCGTTCAGGTACTTCCCGAAGAACGCTGCCGGGATAAAACACAGGAGAGAAAAAACATTACAACATGAAATCCTGCAGATTCAAGTGCATTTTGGTATATTTGGTTTTCTTAAGTGTACAACCTCCAGTCAACGTAATCTCAACCATGTTGCTTATTTCAATTACTCAAAATGATTCTGTTAACGGTAGGGTGTTCGCCCCGTGATCAGAAGGTCGCAGGTTTGAATCCAGGGCTGGTAAAGTTACCACTGAGGTACTCATGAGCAAGGTACCGTCCCCAAGCACTGCTCCCTGGGCGCTTGTTAGCTGCCCACTGTTCCTTCACGGATGGGTTAAATGCAGAGGTCACATTTGGTTGTGTTGCACTGTGTGCTGTGCTGTGTTCACAATGACAAATAATCACTCACTTTACAAAACACTTTAAACCCAAAAATGAATGCTATTTTGTTTTTATAAATAAATCACCAACACTGTGAGATCTTTGGCTCAAGAGAAAAAAAGTGTATGGCTACAGTCATTATGCTGCACCACGTCGCCCCCCCACTGGACGCAGACTGATCTGCAGTAAGCTACATTTTAGCATTTTACAACACCAATTCCTACTTACGCAGCTATTTTGGCGAAAGTAACTCAAAAGTAACACAGGAGTCGAAAGAGGTTCTGAAAATAGATGGAATTTTAAAAATAAACAAAATAAACTGGACAAGTTTACATTGTTATGATAGAGATTCTGAAAGCAGCTTTCGTTGAAAAGATACTGTTTTATTTAATAGACTGTATAGAATTTTTCATATTGAAACTGTTACCAAACTTATACACGTTCAATGTAAAAGTAAAGGACAACTCTAGGACCAGAGGTGGGTAGAGTATCCAAAAGTCTTACTCATGTAGGAGTATTGTTACTTTAGAATAATATTACTCAAGTAAAAGTAAAAAGTAGGCATCCAAAAATTTACTCAAGTAAGAGGAAAACGTACTGAAAAAAGTTCTGAGTAATTTCAGAGTAAATTAAAGATTAATTGGTTTATCATATAATCAAATATGCAAAAATATAAAATAACAATGTACAATGTGTTTGGATATTACCAAACAATATTACGTAAAAAACTTTACAAAAAATAATCTATACAAAGTAACATAAATGAAGGCTAATTCAGCCACAATAAACAGTACAATAATCAGTAATAACTTATTGACTTCTTTAGTTTAAACAAAAAGGCTCAGCAGGCAGAGATTACACAGGAAAACAAAAACAAGAACAAGTGTGTGTGTCTGTCTGTGCGTGTGCGTGTCTGTCTGTGCGTGTGCGTGTCTGTCTGTGCGTGTCTGTGTCTCTGTGTGTGTCCACGTGTGTTTCATGTGTGGCCATGTGACTGCCTTGCTCCGTTTGATTGGTGGAAGGGTCATTTAGGAGGAAGTTTTCCGATAAAAATCGTGCATTGGATAACAGATGAATAAAAATAAAAGTAGCGAGCGGAATGTCGATCAATGTAACGGAGTAAAAGTAGCGCTATTTCTTCACAAATATACTCAAGTAAAAGTAAAACGTATGTTGTATAAAAACTACTCTTACAAGCACAGTTCATCCAAAAGTCACTCAAGTAAATGTAACGGAGTAAAAGTAGCGCGTTACTACCCACCTCCGTCTAGGACCATAATTGTACGCTGAATACCACATCCTAATTGACTCTCTTACTACTTCTAGCTTAAAGTATATTTATATTTTTATATTCTATTTATCTATTGCTTATTCTATGTGCCTTATTTGTTCTTTGTTAAAACTGGAGCCACGTCGTCTCGTCTCTCTATATATCTGTACAGCATATAGCAGAGATGACAAAGTTTACTTTGACTAGTCCTACATTAATGTAAGTTTAACAAATAAACGGATAAAAACAGGCAAGATGACGCTGATTAGAGGATGTGAATGTCTGTTTCCGTTAATTTCTGATATGTCGTCCAGCCTTAACAATATAAGTCGAAATGGGTAAGATTATATTGATTAGAGGTTGTGTATGTTAATGGAATGTCAGAAATAATCTAAATAATAATCATCTGCAAAATTACGTCAAGTAGAGGCTCTGAGTGTTGGTGTTGATTAATTGTCCATCCCTATATTATTGGATTAAAAAAGAATTATTTAAATTATTTGAATATTAGCTTCAATTAACAGCTCAGTCCTATATTAATATAACGTCAGAAATAAACTAAACTAAAAGAAAGAAAGAAAAACAAAATGAAATGATTTTTTTTCTTCTTCTCTCTTTTGTTCTTTATTTTGTTTCGTTTGTTTTGTTTTGTTTTGTTTGTTTGGATTTCTGTTATTCCCTCATTCAGTCCCCTTCTTTTCCAAAAGATGCGTCAAAGCATGTATAGTTTAAATTTGCTCAATGAAATTTGTAATTAAAAATAAAGTTGTCCTCCGAAGAGGGGTGGTGGTGGTGGGATTTAAAAAAAAAAAAAAGACCAAAAACAATAGGGTTCCATCACTTCGTGCTTGGACCCCTAATTTCTGTCACGGAGAAGAATACATCCATTAGGCATTAAGAAAGTGGGTATCAATTAATTTTTGATTAACTGTGGTGTGTCCACAATGACAACTAGCCACTCACTTTCACAGAATTTTTTGATTAACTGCTGGTGTCATTGCTGCTGTGTGTGTGTGCAAGTGCATGTGTGTTCTTACCGGTCCTGTAGCCGGTGTTGTTGAGGTAGACGGCGAAGGAGCGCGGCTCGTGCTGGGCCTGCCATGACGGCGAGGAGCAGTTCTCGTTGTTGGTGTAGGTGTTGTGGTTGTGCACATATTTCCCCGTCAGCATGGAGGAGCGCGACGGGCAGCACATGGGCGTGGTGACGAAGGCGTTGGTGAAGGACGTGCCTCCGCTCTCCATGATACGCCGAGTTTTGTTCATCACCTGCAGAGAGCCTGGAACAACGGGAGGAAAGAGAGTGAGTGGGCGATGATTTGTCGTTATGAAGGAGCAGTGGGCAGCTAACGTGGGCAGAGCCCGGGGGGGAGTGCTTGAGGACGGTACTTTGCTTATGAGTACCTCAGTGGTACCTTTAACGAGTCGAGATTTGAACCGGCGACCCTCTGATCATGGGACCAACTAACCGTTGCACTATCAATAGCCTTGTCTCTCGATCACAAAGATGAGGAAGACCAAGAACGAAGATGAGGAACACTATCGATTCTTTTTGTAATCGAGTATTCCATCGATTTTCTTATTGATTAATCAAGTAATCTGATTTAAAAAAATTTTTAAGACAATACATTTGTTTTTAGGCTTATTCTAGTGTGAGTAGAAGTTAGCAACATGCTTTATGTTGGTGTACAGTATTTAGGACGCCCTGCACTACTCATAGTTGAAGATACTCATGCTGACATAGTTATGAAATCAGCACATTTCTGACGAAAACTGACTCCGGTTTTTTTAGCTTTAGGTCAAATAAAAGAACTGAAAGAACAATAAAAGAACATTGTTTTACTGCTGAGTTGCAGAATTTTTATTCTATTTATTATTTATGGCGTAACATTCTAACACTTCTTTATCCGTTTGGTATCCATCAGAATATAGGATAACATTTTTTTAATAAATAAATTATCTTTATTTCTTCTTTCCTATTGATTACACTATAACATTATAAAATTGAAGAAAAAAATCTGATCAATTCAAATACTGAAGTTTTTGGTCATTTTGAACCAATATGGCCTATAAAACGAGCTGCTTTTGGCCCTTCTGGAAGAGAGCTACATTTCCCACAATCCCCTGCGCGCCCCTCGGAGCTGCGTCACAATGAAGCGTTTAGCGCGCGTTACGGAATAAACTGCGGAAAATCTCTGGGAAACTCAATAAACGAGTGTATTGTGAGTAGAATGCTGGTTGTTGTGGTTATTTATCAGCTAACATATGCATCTTGTTTGTAATATAGGGGATGTTTAAACTGAACTGGAGCGTTTTAGCGAGTAACGGCGCTAACACGGCTGCTCCCAAACAGGGCGCGTGTTTACATCGCAAACATGTCATTTATGGGTTTTTACGTATTTACTTCTGTTTTTGTGCACGGAATATCTCACAAATACTTCCACATACTGAGGGATCAGGTCTGGTCTTGATCGCGTCTCTAAAAACGTTGTGCATCATTAATAAGCGTCCGTGTGAAACACAAGCGGCGCACGCACTAGAGAGTGCAATGAATTAAACGAAGCTTCGTTTCTGGAAAAATTGCCTCGAACGTTTTTTCAATTCGAATTATTCGAATAATCGTTTCAGCTCTAACCAAGAGCAAAATTCCACATACGACTGTGTTCATTATTCACACCAGAAAACCACGTCAATCCGAGAGGAGAAGCTCAAAAATGAACGAGTATTAACCTTTAACACGATGCTTAAGTAAGATCCTTACAAAGGAGATGTGTTCCAACGACCCCATCGTAACTTGAAATTATCATAAGTCGAGACATACTTGGGTGTTGGGAAGACATGCTTTTCTTCCCCCCCAATAAAATTAGGCTTTGAAACACCACAAACACAAAAAATACTCGCTCTAACACCAAGACAGCTGAACTCTGTTGATCGCTGGCGACAGTGAGGCGTCTCACAAGATAGGACATGCGTTCATTCCGGCAGCATCCTAACGTACCGTACTGTATACGCCGCTACATTTGCCTCCTGCGCCAAGGTTCAAATATTTTTACAATTTCGTCTTACAGCTATGTACAATCAAAAGATCTTAAAAAGAACCATCAAAGCTTGAGGAGCATGTGTATGCCATTTATATCCTTAATCATCGTTAATACCTAGAAATTCATACCTAGAGATTCAGCTCAAAGTGCTTTACAGTAAGAACTGAATCAGGAAAATTTTATCTGAGTTGATTGGAAGGCAACTGGACTACTTTTAAAGTTCTTGAAGACGTTTCCCCTCTCGTCCGTATGGCTTCTCAAGTCCAAAAACATCTGACCACATTTTAAGAACCATATCAGATTTTTCAGTTCCTCCAGGGTTTCGTGGGCCTGAGATTTGAGACTGCGATGAAAGCTACGGTGTTTTTAGGTGTTTTGTTGCAATAAAGTTGCAGGAGGAAAAATTTGCGATTTTGTCCCCCTTTATAATGATTCTTTAACAATTAATAAAAATGATGGGAACAAAACCATGATTATTTTTATTAACCATTTACTTATTTTTGAAGGTAAATGTGAGGTGTTTTTTATTACACGTTTCCTGCGTCTTCGACACGTAACAAGGAAGCGAGTTCGCCGACGTATATCTCAACGTTTCGCGGGAAACAACAATGATAGGTCAAAAAATGTGTAAAAGTTGGGGTAACTGGTTAAAATTGCACGGTACTAATGAATTCACGGGGACTGGCTGAATTTGCCTTAATAGTTGCGATGGCAACATCTCGAAACCCCTGTGGGTCTGATTTTAAGAACTGAAGAAGCCTCTCAGAGATGAGGTGAGGCGTCTTCATGAACCTTAGAAGAAGACGTTTTACCTCTCATACGGAAGGCTTCTTCAGTCCTAAAACTCTGATAGGATCATAACGATCTCATCTGATTTGTAAAACTGAAGACGACATTTTGGAAAACTATATATGTGACCCTCCACGGCAAAACCAGTTACTTGTCGCAAATTTTCAAAATTGAGTTATGTTTTCATGAAAGGGCATAAATCAAGCTTCAAATCGACACCTATATCAAATGAATGGGACGACATATGACTGAGATATCAACATTCAAAGGAGTCGGGTTTCTCCTGTCACGCCAAGTGAGAAACGGAGAAATCTGCCTTTGAAGTTGACTATCGCCGTAGCACTCACAGACGCTCGGTGCGGTCGCGGCTACGTTTGTATTTACGGTAGCCTACGCTGCATTCACAGCCACACGGATAGCCAACCTGCATTAGGTTAACTGAACTCGGGAGACGGAGATGGATTCCGGAGAAATATCTTCACGCTAGTCAACCAGTGGATTCACCGTAAATATTGAAGTAGAGCGGTCAAAACAGAAACTTTTAACATTCTGCTGGAATTGAATTCCTCACCTCAAGAAAGTCAGGCTTTTAGGATGGAAAGGGTAGGTTTTTCAGCCAAATTGATTCACAACAGTACAGTATAGACCTTCCACTGTTTCAAAACACTAAAAACAAAAAATCCAAAATTTTACCCCACGCAACATAAACACTCGTTTTTCTCGGAAACCTCCATTGCGACAAGTGACTGGTTTTGCCGTGGAGGGTCACATTTGCTATTTTTTGAATTTTTATTATAAAATTATCTGTTAAAAAGTGATCAAACGTCTCTGTAGTTTGCAAAAAGACAGAGACAGGAAGGCAAACTCAGAGAGAGAGCGGGAGAGAGAGAGAGAGACAGAGAAAGCTGAAGATTCACTGGACGTTGAACACGTCTTGGTTTGGAGGCCTCATGAGCCACAGATACATTCCTCCCATCAGAGAACATTCTTGTGCTTGACATCAGTAATTTAGCATGGTCAAAAATAATCAGACGCTGGCTGCTGTTGCTAAATAAAGAGAATAAAAATGGGGGGAAATGTTGGCCTAAAGACAAGACTCTGAACCCGCTGGTCCTTACAGCGCCTTCAGTTACAACGTCAGTGTGTGCATTAACATCAGCACGAATTCTGCCTCCTCAGATGGGGGTCCGACTTTCCAAGGCAGCTACTGCACATACGCATACGGCTCCCACATCGTATAACATCTTAACACGTTAGAGTTCAATTTATTCATGAAAAACTGAGAATGAAAACAGAGGGAACATGAGCACGCTGGACTTTACCTCGGCAAAATGAGCGTCTGATTTGTGACCCTCCACGGCAAAACCAGTCGCTTGTCGCAAAGGAGGTTTCCGAGAAAAACGAGCGTTTATGTTGCGTGGGGTAAAATTTGGGATTTTTTGTTTTTAGTGTTTTGAAACAGTGGAAGGTCTATACTGTACTGTTGTGAATAAATTTGGCTGAAAAACTTTCCTTTCCATCCTAAAAACGTGACTTTCTTGAGGTGAGGAATTCAATTCCAGCAGAATGTTAAAAGTTTCCGTTTTGACCGCTCTACTCCAATATTTACGGTAAATCCAGTGGTTGACTAGCGTGAAGATATTTCTCCAGAATCCATCTCCGTCTCCCGAGTTCAGTTAACCTAACGCAGGTAGGCTATCCGCGTGGCTGTGAATGCAGCGTAGGCTACCGTAAATGCAAACGTAGCCGCGACCGCACCAAGCGTCTGTGAGTGCTACGGCGATAGTCAACTTCAAAGGCAGATTTCTCAACTGCCATCTCAACTGACTGACTAACATAAGACGATGGTGCATAACTCAACTTTTAGACGTTAACCTGCATCCGTAGAACAAACACTTACAACAAGAACATCAAGGTTGTAAAATAAGACATTTCCAACAAGCGGAACTGAACGTTCCACCCCTACCTTGTTTAAGTCTCTTTGGAGGGGTTGGGGTCTTGATCAGTGAGTCCAGACACCCTCAATACCCCTTGCAATCCAAACCAAGACATTTGTTCTTATAAACTAGAGGTGGACCGATATTGGTTTTTCAGGGCCGATATCGATACCGATTATTGCAAGTTAACCCTTCTGTTATGTTCGTTTCTCACAGGAACCAATGATGTTGCTGCGTCAATTTGACCCGGGGCATGTTTAATTATCCAAAAGTGTCAGAAACCAAAAGATCCCAATAAACATTGTTTATATCTCATTATTAACTCCATTACTAGCCATTTCAATCAATATTTGGTGTAATGGTGTTACTTACCTCTCACAGATCATGGTTTAATGAGGATTCACTCGTTCTTCATTAAAATATGCATTTTTTAACTTTTTTTAATGTACATTGGAAAGACCAACATATAAAACACAGTAGTTTTACATGACACTGATCATTTTAAATTCAAACTGACCCGAACAGGATCTATGTAAGATAAACATGAAGTGGGGGTTGCACATATGTGAAATGAACTATTTTTATTTTATATGTTGATTACTCTTATTAAGCCAAGCACAAGACACTTATCCAGCTTTCACAAAGATTCCAACATTCACCAATGTTTTCCTACTGAAGATTTGCTCCTAAGGGCAGTTGGTGACCCTGTGAGCAGAAGGTCGTCGGTTCCAATCCCGAACCGGTACCACCGAGGTACTCATGAGTAAGGTACCGTCCCCAAGCCCTGATGCAAAGGTGCTGCATTTATTAGCTGCCCACTGCTCCGTCACGGATGGGTCAAATGCAGAGGTCACATTTTGTTGTAGCGCACTGTGTGCTGTGCTGTGTTCACAATGACAAATAATCACTCACTGTCACCTTAGGTAAGAACAGAATCTACAGCTGCTAAGAAACACTAAGGCCTCGTCTACACGGACGTTCGAAATGAACGCCCTCTGAACGCCATACACGTTTTTGCTGCGTTTTGTAGCTGCGTTCGATTGGCGTTTCTATGGCGTTCGCAATAGCGTCGTTTTCCTCTCCTTCATCAGGATTTTGATGCCAAGAAAATGTTGCATGCAGCGTTTATTTGACGCCACCTGAACGCGCAGCAGCTCCAATGAGCAGAAAAACGGTCGGCGTTCAGTCGGCGCTCACCTGGCGCAACGAACGCCAGAAAAACGCCTGGTTCAGACGTCCGTGTGAACGATGCCTAACACCCCAAGTTCGTGCCAAACATTAGCTGATTGAGTTTTCTTTAATTCAACAGTTGTGTAACATTATACTCTTTAAATGTCAAAACCTTTTAAAGAAGAAACTTAAGAAAATATCCAAGGTCCAATGTTTCGAGCCATTAACCTTTCATCCCGTTTCTGAAAATTCAATTAACTTCCTTTTCGTAACCGTAGCCTGTAGGCTCACACACGCCAAAACATTCTCAAGATACGTCACGGCTGCCGGGGAGAGTTTGTTGCTCTCAGTGCAGTTGCGTGACTAAGTGCCTCGAGTGTCCCAGATACCCGAGGAAAGCCATTTCCAGTCGAGACAGATATTGTCCCTCAAGATGACAGGCCGACACCGAGGCTCGCTGACCGTTACACAACCGAAGCGTGAATGTTTTGCTCCAGCGATGACAACCTTTTATCCAACTGCCCGAATCACAAATGCTACAAATACTAGGGGTCGACTGATGGGCTTTTTGGGGCTGATACCGGTACCATTTATTAGTAATAAAGGAGAACGATCAACAATATTTTCAACTGATATACGTCTGCTGTGAAAATGGAAATTGGTTTCAAAATGTGTAACAAGTAACGAGCAATAGCAAATACTCTGACACAAAATTTAGTCTTTACAGTTCCCCCAGGCCTTTTTTGAGATTGTTACGGAATAAAAAGTCCTGATTTTGCTGCAGCTATTCTAAAAAATTATGATGAAAGTTTTTAGTTTTTTTTGCTGCAATAATGTTGCGGGAGCAAGTCAAAGTTGTGGGAAAAATTGCAATTTTGTCCCCCTTTATAATAATTTTTTAACGACAAATAAAAATGAAACAACAATGATTGATCAAAAAAAAGCTGCAAAGTTACCACCGGGACCGTCCCCAAGCACTGCTGCCCTTGTTTAGCTGCCCAGTGCTCCTTCACGGATGGGTCAAATGCAGAGGTCACATTTGGTTGTGGTGCACTGTGATGTGGTGTGTTCACAACGACAAAAATAATCACTCATTCACTACAAATGAATTAAACGAATAAAATCAGAAATTTGCCTCAAATAATAATAAGCAGAAACTGGTTGTGCCTCATAAAGAGACAAATGAGTTTATTTCAACAGCACATCAGTTAACACGTACATAAAAACAACCAGAAAAATGCTAAATATCGAATATCGTTGATAATCGGTCGACTCTTCCTACAAAATGTTCCGTCTACGAACCCAGACCTCGCTCCAACGCTCAATCTTTTTTTCCTGGCTTGCTCCGCTTAATAACGAGACACTGTCAGGAAAACCAGCACATCAGGGAGAAGAGGCGAGTCACTAAGTGGCGCTCTCCTTCACCCGAACCCGAGTCTGATAAAAATAACCGAATCCAGCAGCGTCGCTCAAACAGAATGGGCCCAACCAGTCCAAACGTCTCAGTGAAGATAAGCAGAAGTCAGACGGCTAGTTTCTGCATTGTAAGCGCCGTAATGAAAAATGTTGCAGTGCTTGGGTACGGTACCTTGAACATGAGTACCTCAGTGGTACCTTTACCGATCTAGTGACCCTCCCTAGTGACCATTTCTAAGTGGTTCTTACCCAACTCGACGTCCTGGTCGTCTGTGATGATGAGGATGATGTTGGGGCGGATGTTGCGCCGGTCCCTCTGCACTCGCCCTCGCAGGCCCTGCACCCGGCTGGAGCTCACGCACGACACCGCGCTCACCAACGCCAGCAGCAGCAGCAGCAGCGGGCAGCAGCACTGGCACCGGGACTTCATCACGGAGGAGTAGACCACACACACACACACACACACACCCCTCCGCTCTCAGCACCACCGCAGCTCTCTCTGACCTCCAACACCGACCACTGAGAGAAGAAAAAAAGAGAGAAAGAGGGAGAGAGAATAATGAGATATTTACAGATCTGCAGTTACGATTCAGCAATGACAGCTGTTAACAGAGAGAGAGAGAGAGAGAGAGAGAGAGAGAGAGAGAGAGAGAGAGAGA